>JALLPI010001123.1:0-17232 GCA_036939935.1 Cyclotella atomus
GATTTTTTGGTATCTTTGGTATCCTGGAGATCCGCCTAGAGATGCTGAATCTCTAAGACGATCTCTATATTTGTGGGGGGCTGTGTATGTAACAGTTGTTACAAATGATTAGTATCAAATACATATCCGCTATGTATCTGATACAAACAACACTGTGTCGGATACAAAAAAAATCAGTATCGGATACGAACGCTTAGTATTGAATACAGTAATTTAGTGACACTAATACAAAACACTGTACTAATCAGTTTTGAGATGGAGAGGGAAAAAGGCCTCCTCAGAGTGAATGACCTCGCCAAGCAACCGCAAGAAAGCCATCAAACGACACAAATCAATCGAGGCGACACCGACGTCGATGACAGAATCACAGTTCTAAACAACCACAATTCCGGTCTCTCATTAGCATTTTAACTCTCCTCCAAAACGTGCCGTTGTCGCTATCAATAATCACTCCTCCACAGCCGATGTCGAGCTCTACACTTAGCATACCAATCATACTGTCAAGCATTGATGATCTTGAATATAATACACCAAACAACAGAAACGCGTTTCATTCGAATTGAAGGATAGTATAGAGAAAATGGGTGAATGTCGATTGGTCTCACCTCAAGAGGGTATGGATGTTCCGAAGGCAAGTCAAGAAAACGTAGGAAGATCAGATTGCAGTTCTGACTGCGAGCCAGAGTACAACATCGACATTCTCCTGATGGATATGGTTATGTCAATTTTGGAAGACTTGCAGGAAGTGATTGATAAAAATATGGGGACCTTATGGTGGTTTGTTAATATCGCCTGGCCGCCTTGATGTCATGCTCGTCTTCAGAAATCTTCACAGAAGTAAATGTAAATGTAAACTAGGACATAATTGCAAATGGAGGCTTACTCATTGTGTCATAGTGCCTCTATCATCATTACTATTACTCCTCTATGCATCTACATAAGATCAAAATCATCGTGGTAGTTTGTTGCTAGCACATCACATTTGCGTTGCGATGTCATGCTCGCTTTGCCAAATCTTAGCAGAAGTAATAGCTATACATGTAAACTAGCACGTAATTGCAAAATGGAAGCTTACTCTCATTACTTCTTGATATGTATCCACATTCACGCCTTCTGCCTTCTGCAGTTGCTTTCGAGGAAACATTACCATACGTGGTATAGTATATCTAGATAGTTCGTAATCATTTTCCTCTATGGATCTACATTACGCCCTCTGCAGTTGCTTTCCAGGAAACATGGTACTTATTGCAAAGGATAAATGACAATAATATCATGATAAAGAACATTGACGAAGAAGGATTGCAGTATGGATTCAGATAAGCAGTGTGCACCACCGTTTCTTGAGAGTTGTTCTTCTAAAAAGCGGTGAGTCTTCTCTACTGCTCCTCAAGTGTACCTTTAGACTATGTATTGCAAATTTTGACACTATGTCAAATCAAGTAAATCTGTTGTTGAATCTCCCGAATCTAAATCAAATGATAAGAAGAGAAAAGGTAAGATACGTCATGCTGACGCGACCCACTCCCACTACCCACCCATTGACACACAAGTTCGCCACCATGAGATATTCCAAGGCTATTCTATCCATAGCCGCAGCTGTCATCTCGCCCAGATCCACAGTTGCCTTCACTCCATCCACCTCTATCCAAGTGCTTACCCGAAGCACATCAGCCATCACATCATTCACTCCCGCTCATCGATCGACCTCCACATCAAATACACGCACCATGGCAACCAAAGCAGGAGTCACGACGCCCTCTGAACTAGAAACCTTCGTCTCCTCTGCCGGATCCAAGCTCTTAGTAGTGGATGTACGCCATCCCGATCCAGAAGTGGAACCAGGTGATGCCAAATCACTAGCCGTGGCTGGCTTTCCAAAACCGCCAGAGTATCGTCCACAAGCTGTTAATCTGCCGTGGAGTAGGGAGACGAATGGGATGGAATTACCGCAGGTTGATAAGGATACGCCAATTATAACGCATTGTGGTGGTGGAGGGAGGGGACAGAAGGCTAAGGATTATTTGACCGCGAATGGATTTACAAATGTGTTGAATGGGGGAGGACCTAAGGAGACTGAGTGTTGGGCTGTTTATGGAGAGAAGTGAGATGTGTCGAGTGTCGAGGGCATCATTTGAGTACTTCGCAATACTATCATTTCGAGTACAGTCAAATCAATAATGTCATTCACGGCTTAGTTTCTAACACTCGTTCGAACTTATCAGCAAGTGATAGGATTATTCGAGCATTCATCTCATGTCGATAAATTCTGTCTTCTAGTGATGCGATTTCCGATTTCAACCTTTTATTTTCATTCTTGAGTTGAGCCAAATGAGACTCCCATATCTGTTCTATCCTACGCATAGTCGTGTTACGATGCGTCGTTATTACCGACTTCAGTCGATTATCCAAACCCCGTTCAAATTCAAATATGCATTCCTCACACACGCGTTTAACACTAGCCACATTCACAATCAACTCATCCACCACATTAGTTTCATTCGCATGGCCGCACTGTTCACTTTCAATACAGTCAATATACTCTGTCAGCGCTTGATTTAACTGTGCTCTTATTGATTCGTTGGCATTGTCAACAATGTCAAACAGTCTCCTTTTCGCATCTTCCATGCTGAACAATTTGTACGATGGTACGAAGTCTCAGCTCATTCACAAGCCTGATTGAAAACTGCTTTATGACTCTTGGCGTCGACAATATTGATTAGAGCAACCACGAATCTAGTTTTGCATAAGTGCCTCTTAGCGCAGTTACTATAATGGGCAACAGATGAAGATGCATATGGGGATTAATAACATTTAGTTTGATGTAGTACTTGAACTTCACTATTCAGAGCATAGAACGTGGCTTCAGAGTCATTGCATTTTCAAACTGATCCGTGAGTTCTAGCAATATACTTTTCAACTTCTTGTTCTCCTCTTTGATCCGCTGCACCTCGTCATCGCTTGTTAACTTTATCACTTCGTTCAGACGCGCATTCAACTCCTTTATCTCGAACTTTAGACCTTTTATACATGATTGAAAGCCTTGGTCAAGGGTACGAATGTGGTCATCAAGATTTTCACGCAGCGCGGAAATCTCGTTGCTAGTCGCAATTGCAGTCTCATCATCTCCGTTATTAAACAATCTGGTGCGTACTGGGAAACTTTTCCTTGTCGGTTGCTTTGTCCTCCTCGCTATTGACTGACTACCTTCCGTTTGATTATTCAATTTCACAGCTGCTTCGTACTGCTCTACAGCATCCTTGTGCTGGTGACCTACTTTGTCCAGGAACTCCTCCTTGGCGATGCGTATAGACTTTCTTGGAGTCTCGGGAACTGTAGCCATGGCGAACTTATTGTGCGACTTTGCTTCATCACAAGCAAGAATGAATAGAAGCTTGATCAAAAACTTCAAATTCATTCATGCGGTGGTGCAGAACCACAAAGCAGCTTACCCTTGTACTGCCTCGCCAATCTACTGCAGAGTATCAATTTTAGATGACAGCCAGAGTTGTTCATGTAGTATTACAACATATAAGCCATGAACATTGAAACGAAGTAGTATTGTACTATTTTATTCTTCACTGTCACTTTCACTCAACTCGTCATCTGGATCATCACGTTTCCCTTCCGCGTCATTTTGTTCCCATTCCGCAGCATTGGATCCACAGATCTGACCAGCAACATCTAGGATCTGATTTCCGAATTGTTCGAGGCTTTCTGCATACATACGCATCCTCTCAATTTCGTCGCTCAAATTGTCCTTTTCGCGTTTGAGACCCTCAATCTTATCTTCAAGGTTAGCCTTTTCGATGCGCAACTTATCATTTTTCTGGTTCAGAGCATCAATCTCACGCTTCTCTTCCGCCTTAGCTTCCTTAATCATCTTTGCAATTGCCTTTTGTAGCTTAGTCTGACTTGATACACCAGGAGAATATTGCGTGGACGAAGCCACAGAAAGCCCACCAGGACTCGTGATGTCAGCTTTAGTAGTAGTCATGTTTGTGAAGGTCGATTTAGCAGTGCTTTCCAGTAGTCAATTGAGATTTATGAACGACTCCACGAATCGAGTCAGCGGCGCATCGATGAAGCCATGAATCAAAACCTCTTATTCTAATCCAGACTGCAAAAGAAGCAAAACCTTTACATACCGATTGTCGGTGTTTGAGGCGTCTGGATGCGAAACCTGACCCACCAAAGTGAAAGTGAGGAAGTCTGAGTGGGAAAACAAAGAGGACACTATGCTTGCACAGCATATGTCTAATTAAAGTCGTGATCTCTGGTCCATTGTTTCCTCCTTTTAACTAATTATTTACAGCTACTAACAGCCAAACCCAACCCATCAATTAACCTTTATAGATTCAGACTCTGCTTCATAAAAGCCTTCATCGAATCACTCTCAGCCTCTAACCTCGTAATCTCCTTCTCCTTTGCATGTACATCCCTCTCCAAATCACTCTTATCATCCTCCAATCTCTTCACCATATTCGTCAAGTCATCCACCTTGCCATTCAATTCATCAATCAATTCTTGCATTGCTGCCATTTCATCAATCTTTAGATGGTAACGTTCTTCATGCTTGGCTCGTTCTTGCTCGAGTACCTCCGAGAAGTTGGACATGACAAACTCGGATACCATCTTGCTCAGTTTTTCGAGAGATGCCATGGCACCGTAGCTTTGGCTCTCGGGAGACGACATGGGAGAGGCGCCGTAGCTAGAAGAACGAGTGGGAGTGGTGGTCATGGATCCACGAGAGTTGCCGCTCGGAGATGCATTCTTGGAGGAGGCACGAGGCATGAAGTTGGATGGCTCGACGGTAGTGTTCCAGTCTTTCATGGTTGTTGCGTTGGTTCAAATTGTCGATGGTGCAATGTTATGAGCAATGAGCAAAGCTCTGTTGTGCCGCCGCGTGATATAAAGCGCCGCAGCCTGAAGCCTCTGAGTAAGTGGCTGCAAGACTGCAAACATTGCAATCGACCATGACTCATCAAGCAACTGTTTACTAAGATCGCAAACATCGTCTCTGGAAGGTTTGTTGAATAAGGGCATCCAGTACCATTTACAAGCCAGCCGGCTGACGCTAGAGACGACAGACGACTGCACCGGTATCCTAAATAATAAATTTGCAATATAGATCACATCTTGTGCAATCTTGTGCGCAAGCTATTTCGGTACATTGCAGCGGCAGTCACTCTTCGATGAACTTGGTTTATCGTCCATCACATCGTCTCAGCTCTACCTCGCGTTGTGGTTGATGAGGTCTGGGTGTGATAGGTGATGGATGAGGCGTCTCTTTATGTCATTGCTACCCCGTAATTCCCGCCATCCGCAATCGCGCCAGCCACCAAAACCAAACACCCATCTCAGCAGCCAGTATTGTACCAAGAACATTAAAATCACACCTATCTATTACACAGCACGTAAGCAGCAATGATAGCAGCCGTAGCCTGGATCCCCGCCGGAGTAGCGGCCGAAACACCCACAAAGTACGAATATTCCAAAGCCGAGCAAGAATTCCTGGAAAGAGTTGCAAATGCCAATGGTGATGGAGACCTCGACCCCAACAACGGTGATGACGCAGACGATGACGGGGAATGGGAAGACGTAGAAGAAGAAGGCAATGCGGTGGTAGTGCCAAAAGTCGATGTTAATTCGTTACCGGCTGATTTACGTATGGATGAATATTCGGATGATGAAGGTGATGAGGGGAAGGGTATTGGGAATATTTTGGTTGGAAAGGTATGCATTGAATTGTGCTGTTGTGCTGATTGACTAATGTATTGAAAAGTCTTGGTGAGGTAAATTTGGAAGCTGTCTTTGCATGTCTCTGTGAATGATCACATGATGTGCACAAACTAACAAACTCGTGTTCCACTACACACAAACTTTTGACTGTCTACATCATCAAAATATTGGCGGATGAACTCATCGTCACACATCGTACAAATCAATCTGATCAATTTCATCACCACTCTACAAAACCATGTTTCATTCCTCGGCATTTCTGTTGTGTGATAACCATCAAAATATCCTCAATGGATCATATAATATCATGAAAGGATGCCGAGATGATCACGGAAGAGCCAGAGGAGGCAGACGAAGAAGAAGCAGCTCCTTCTCAAGAGAATGAATACGACTCTGACTCTGATGTTGATGATGATTTACATGATGTTCCTGACACTCGTGAATTCATGCCATTAGACGTGGCTGGTCTTCAAAGCCTGGGTATTGGAGGTGGTAATACGGAAGGTTATACAATGGCTGATTTGAAGAATATGACGGATAATGATGTGTATGATGATGATGATTTGGACGATGACGAAGATGATGAGGATTATTTGGATGATGTGAGGATTCGAGAGGGAGATGCTTTGATTGTTGTTGCCAAGACTGAAGATGTAAGTTGAAACAACATGACCACCTGATTTTCTATTGCGCGTGCTTGATTCGTCTTGTTCTCAACATTTATGATCGCACAAACCAACAAAGGATTATGCATCGCTGGAAATCAACATCTTTGACACTCAAGAATCCAACCTCTACGTGCATCACGATATTCCGCTTCCGTCCTTCCCACTCTGTCTGGCACTAGGAAATGTCATTGGTGGGCAGTCCAACTCTACCATCACCGGTAACTTTTGTGCCGTGGGCTCCTTCGAAACTGGCATTGAAATATGGAACTTGGACGTGATGAATGCACTAGAACCATCCTTGGTGTTGGGTGGGATGGATACACGTGGGTTAGAAGAGGATTGGATAAGGATGCAATCAACCGTGGTTGGTGGTGCAGGTAGGAAAAAGAAGAAAAAGGGCAAGGCATCAGCTCCCAGTGGATTGCGCGAGGGTAGTCATACAGATGCTGTAATGGGTTTGAGTTGGAATGCAATCCATCGTCAGGTACTTGCCAGCGGATCGGCTGATGGTACGGTCAAATTATGGGATGTGACACATGCTGCTGCCGGAAAGAATGGGGATTATATAAGGCCTTCTGCTACGTTGACTCATCACAGTGACAAGGTACAGTCGTTGGCGTGGCATCCATCAGAGGGGTCACTCCTGGCAACTGGAGGATATGATCGTAGAATCTGTTTGGTGGATGCTCGATCGGCTGCTTCCAATGCCAATGCCGGAAGTGTGAAGAAGGCGAAGCTGCTGGCAGATTGTGAGGCTATTGCTTGGGATCCATTTGCACATCAATATCTGACGGCTGCTAGCGAAGATGGCGTCGTGCAATGCTGGGATGTGAGGAAGTTTGGAGAGGAGCCAGTATGGAGCATGGTAGCGCATGAGTTTGGAGGAGTTAGTGATATTTGTTACAATCCGTGAGTTCCCATCGTTTATCTCTTTATCTCTGAACTTATTTCATAGCTCACTGGTGTACAACCGTAGACTGGTGTCAGGTATGCTGATTACTTGTTCCATTGACAAAACTGTGGCACTTTGGGATACCCAGCAGTGCTCCCCAACACCACAATCTTGCGGTACTAAAGACATGCATGTTGGAAAGCTTCACTCGGTAAATTGTTATCCATCCTCGCCTTGGCTGATGGGCTGTGGTGGAAGTGGCAATGAGCTGGCGATTTGGGACATGGAAGATGAAGAGCCCATCAAAAATAGATTTGCCTCACGTGTATCAGGTGCTGCTGCTGTTTCTACACCAAATGAGGACGGAACGGAGGCAGACTTTGAGGCAATGATGTCTGCTGGTGAGGATTTGGCAACTCAAAAAGCATTGGAGGGTATGAACAAATCAAAGAAGAAGAAGAAGAAAGGTAAGAAGAAGAAGGCACACAAGGCATGAAACTGATTCTGGTAGGAAATGCTTGCCATATGAATGTAGCTGCAATGATGAAATAAAAGTCTAAAGCACATCTTATGCAATTCTTATTAGCATTGATTTCTCGTTTGCTCCTGATCTTATGTACTTATGGTATGTCGTACGTACCTTCAAAAGGAGAGAAACCGCCAACGGTCACGATGGCTAGTGGCACGGGCTTTGCTCTTCACCCCCCACACAATTTCACTTGATTTCACACCATCACCCACAAACGCATTGACAATGGCCAAGACAGCTAGGAGTAACCCCCTCGTAGACGCCGCAGCCGCGGATTCGGCCGAAACGAAACGGAAGGCAAAGACGTCGCCGAAACCACGAACAGCACGGTGGACGGATGAGGTGAGAACACGTGTTTTCCTCTTTGGTTTGATGCATCAATGTGTAAAGACATTGACATTGTTGTCACATCTTCATGAACATTTATTTAGGAGGTGAAACGTCTTCGCGCCTTCGTCCCAGATGGCGTACCATCGGGTACGTGGTCGTTCATTGCCTCTCACTTCGAGGGCAGGAATGCGAAGAGTTGTAGACAGAAATACTTTCAGATAGCCGATCAAAACAAGAAGGGTCAAAATTGGTCTGTTGAAGAAGATCACATTCTGATCTCTTTACAGGGTAGGGAGGGTAATAAGTGGAAGCTCATTTCTGAATCTATTAAGGGGAGGAGCGAAAATGACGTGAAGGTGAGGGGAAAGAAATAATGGTCATTTGTATGCGGTGGCATCCTCATAGTCGTCATTGTATGCATTCTTCTTGTTACCGCATTAGAACCGTTGGTATTCTCTACAGAGGACCGAAAACAGAAAGCGTGCCAAAGACAATGGAAGCAATGCTAAAGCCGCAACGAGGAAGAAGCCAGCTCGGGCGAGTTCTTCGTTTAATGCCATAGATGCACTCGACGCCTCTCGTCTTTTTGATATGCCACCTCTACCGGATGCAGCGTCATCGGGTGCTCTAGAAAGTGACCCTTCGTCCATGATGTCAATCATGGATGCAGGGGCTGTTTCATCATTGGTAGCAATGAAAACTGGCCAAACACCCGTAAGACATGCTACAACGAGTCACCCACTAGCCGACGAAGCCAAATTCTTTGGTGTTACCGATTGGAACAAGGAGAATATTGCACCAACGACTTTTGATACCTCCTCTCACACGCAACGATCCTTCATGGGCCACATTCCTACGCGCAAGTTCATCTATCCACCACCTCCTGCCTACAAAAAAAGTGCCGATGGCATTGTATCAGAAGTTGCCCAATACGAATCCAAGTGCTCACCACCAGTGATTGTACCAAATAGTCTTAGGAACATCAAAGCGCATGAGATCTTTTCACCATCATATGGCCTCACGGGCCAGGCCACCACTCCTTCTTCTGGAATCCCATTGGATAGTCTACCACTTTGTGATTCGATTCCACTCAAGCGAACTCCAATGATAGCCGATCAATCATGTCATTTCATTGGCCAATGCTCAACAATAATGCATTCACCGCTCGTATCAAAGAAGAAGAGTACTCCAAATGCGTTTACGCCTCTCCCTTTCACCAACATCCCAGACACGACAGGCGACCCTGGTCTTTTCTTTCAGACTGCTGGGATGCTTCAATCTAGCAACTCAAAACATACTATGCACTACAACCTTCCGTTGTATTCTCCAATGACGAAGTCTACGCCTTCTGGAGCCACGGCAGTATAAATCTGACAATATTCTTGAACGATGCAATCCTGGCTTCGATATGAGTACTATATAATTGTGCTCACCAAGAAACCTGTGGCAACAGTATGAAATAGATAGTTGCCTCGTTAATATTTCACACTAGTATGTATCGCATTGCTATAACAATGCTGTATTTATCTTGTGGGTTCTATTTAAATGAAAATGTAAATAACAACTTACTTTTTGGAATACCAGTGTTAGTCGATATTCACATGACCTGCTCGAAAATAGAAGATATTGTTTTACTAACAATGCTAGAAATGCCAGAACAGAGGTAGTATGGCACATCATTTGGGATCCACGCGAAGGTATCCGACTGCAACGACAAGCATCCACCAAAGGATGAACTGATGGATGGATGCAAAGCTACAAACATTAGACACGTACATGAACTCATAATTAATCTTGTACAAATTATCGAAGTCAATGAACTCGCTATGTTTAGCAAACAACAAACAACTAATTTCAGAGGGTTCCTATTGAAATTTTTTCACCACCAGTTTACCTTTAAAATCACCCGCCTTGCAGATACAAGCCAATGTCACCCGCTGACCCCACCTATTGAAAAATTGCGCCCTCTCTTTTTGCTCCCACCCGCATGCCTGTTTACTGGCCATTTATATGAAGGATCTGGGCCAAAAACAGGGTGATAAAATAGGAATGCGCCATCCATCCATCGGTTCGACCGCAACAACCACATCGATCAACCACCACATCGATCGCATTGCTTTGTGCCATTCATTATCATTGTTATTGCATTTTATTGCCATCTATCACGTCCACCTGTTATGATTTGGATTTGATTAATTGTGATGGACCGTGGTTTGTTTCTTCCTAGAATGGATAACAGCCGCAATGCATTCTGGGAGTATTCTAATGAGGACAGGCTTGATGCTCTACTTGACGGTGGTCCACACATGGATGACCACACCGAAGTGCAAAGAAGACAGTACCGGCATGATACGGACAAGCCATGCAACAAGAGGAGGGATAGGTTGGCTGCAGAGAAAGACAATTAACAATATTAACATTTCATATCTTTTTGCAAATGTATCACTATGTATCTATTTGTAAATGTATCACTATAACTTAACTTGTATGGGCTGTAACACAACAAACGAAACACTTATTTATTGTGTCTGTGATAAGACAGCTCCCTCGGAGCAACATTGAATGGTTCAAGTTTTTCTTCAAGCAATGTAGTTGTAGCTTCGACGTCAGAGATGCGCCCGTCAATCAATGCCACATGCACGGAGCAAATATTATGTGTTAAAAACTTCTGTTGCTTCAGAGAGAAGATCTCCTTCTTGTAGCTTTCAATCTGACCCTGAATGCTGGAGGCAGCTACCGCATCAACAGATCTGCGGAGACCTGCTATGTTGCTCACAAAATATCTTTTTGGATTTGGCTAGTATCATGCTGCTTCTGCTTTTTGTTGGTGTGAGAGCCACCAGACAAGTCACAGTTTTTTCTTGAAGTGGCTCCAGGTGTTTTGTCGCTCGAAGCAGCATTATCACTCCAGCTTACCGAGATAGAAGCTCAGCAACTTGTACTTATCCATCATCGCCCACCAATACAACAGATCAGAACTGATATAAAATGTAAAGGCAGACAAAAAATGTGTTATTTCATTCCATGAAGTTGATTGCAATGATAAAACGAGGTACTAACCTATTGCCCTTAAGAACATCGACTAGAGTAATACCATCATATCTTGTCTTGATTAAAATAGCCTTTGGCTGGGCCAGATTCATCGTCCCCGTCTTCAATCTCATCGCCCTCATCATCCGTATCATCATCGAACTTTGCCATGTCAGAACCATTGCCGCTCTTGGAGTGATCATTCACAATCCGCCGAGTCTTCTTCTTCATAGTTGACATGATGTCATTGCACTTGTCAGGTGTGAGTTGGAACTCCCCCACATCACAGTCAATTGCTTCTGCAAAATTGTCATGGAGTGATATCATAATTTGTGTGAAGTATTTGTTGCTTTGCTCGTTGAACTCCTCACACATCAAAACCGTCCATTCAGCAGGCCCTTGTCGCTTTTTCAGAGTCAACATCCTTGGCAGTTTTGCCATTGGTGGATCTGAGGTATGCGGCCATGATCTCTTCATTAGTAGTGAGAATAACAATAAACTGGAGGCGGACAAACTTGTTCACTCAGCTAGTTTTGTCTGGGTTGGCAGCCTCTGCATCGCCATCAATCTTATTCTGTGCAACGATGAAGAACTTATAGTACTTGGCCTCAACAAAATTGATGTCATCTTGATCAGTGAGCGGGTACTTCTGCAATAGCTTCATCAATTCGGGAAGGGATTTGTTCTTCCAATTGGTTCCTGCAACCTTGCCAGCACGACGTAGCACTTCATTTGCAATCTGGGCCTTATTCAACTTGAGTGAATTCGTCCCTTTGAATTTGTTCACATATACCGACCAAGGCTCAGTTGTTTTGATGAAGAATTCGGGCGTGATGAGCTCAGGCTCACGAGGCTGACTCTCTTCCAAGCTGGTGTCCTTGTCGTTACATTTCTGTACGTACTCCTGCAGCATGCTCTTGTTCTCAAGATCAAGCTTCATCATGATGATGTAAGCGCATTTAGTGGATGGCTCGACGGCACTTTGGTCGTTGTAGAAGTGTTGAAATGCATTGGGCATCAAACCAGTAGGGGCGTTGGCGTCGGCTTATGTGAAGTCGGCTGCTACGTTTTCTTCCCCGGCGATGGATGGAGCGAGAGGAGGACAATTGCCATTTGCTGAAGACATGGCGCTATGTATGTGAGGTTGAACCAATTGACAATGGTATGAAAGAGGAGGATACTGATCTATGAAGTGCTATGGCTACAGCAACACCACCAAAGAGCAATATGCGAGATCGTTTCGTCAGTCTTGTAGGGGTTGAATGAAGAGGTGGGCGAGAGAGGCGGGTGAGAAATTCATAACCAGCTGATCTCAAAAGCTCTGGTTATTTTTTTCATCACAAGCGGGTGAGAAATTGGTAACCACAGCTAGGCTTGGACACAAACAGGGATACAATCGGCTTGCGGGTGAACTTCAAAGGTAGTGGTGAAAAAAATTTCAATAGGAACCAGGTGTGGCACGAGGTTTGGAGCTGGTTGATAAATTAAAAGCGAGGTAGGTATTTACGAGTATTTAATATTACATTACCTGTCACTAAAAGCCCCCCCCAGCCAACCTCACCACATCCACCCGACAACCTTGTTGCACATTGCTCCTTGGTGTTTGCTTAAACCTCTCGACGATCCGCAAACCTTACAGAATAAGCCATTTGTTGAAGCCAGCAGTATGGCTAATCGTTCTGATTC
Source organism: Cyclotella atomus (assembly GCA_036939935.1). Lineage (NCBI taxonomy): Eukaryota > Bacillariophyta > Thalassiosirophyceae > Thalassiosirales > Thalassiosiraceae > Cyclotella > Cyclotella atomus. Next base: position 12,875 of record JALLPI010001123.1, read on the forward strand.
AACATCAACCGGATCGATGCAAACATCACAAAATGCCAAGCTGAAGAACAGCCCACTTCCATCATTCTTTGCCGGATTTGCAGGTGGTTCTGCCTCTACAATCCTCCTGTATCCACTGGATTTGGTCAAAACTCGTTTGCAGGTAGACGAGCATAGCGCAGTGGCATCAAATAATCCTGCAAATATCAAACGCAGAACAATATGCTGTACCGTTCGAGGAGTAATCAACCACGAAGGCTACCTTGGATTATACAAAGGACTCACCCCTGCTGTTATTGGTTCAGCCGCCAGCTGGGGTGGGTTCTTTATCATCTATGAAGAGCTAAAGAGGCAGATCCTACATTATAAGATGATATCGGTAGATGCTCGCATGTATACATCAATTCAACGTGATGCATATGATGTGTCTAAAGATATGCATATAGATGAAGAAATGGACGTCAATTCAAACGATACAAATTATACATCAAAATCACAATCAACTGAACAGCCTACTGTCAAACTTGGCCCGATAGAGCACTTCACAGCATCATGTATGGCAGGAGCATGCATGGTAGCACTGACCAATCCATTATGGCTCATTAAGACTAGGTTACAACTTCAAAACTCTCGGTTGCAGGAGCAACTATCCAAACCTGACAAGTCTTTATCTGTTAAACCACCATATAGAGGTTTATCTCATGCTGCGTACACAATAGTCAAAGAAGAAGGATTCTTGGCATTATACAAGGGAAGTATTCCTGCTTTAATGTTAGTGTCTCATGGAGGGATACAATTTGTTAGTTATGAGTTTTTAAAGAGTAAATTTGCAAGGCCGGAATGGAAGAAGAGCAGTGGCAAAGATGGTGGGACTATTGTGGAGAGGTTGAGAGATAGTTTCGGCTACTTGGTTATGGGCGCTGCTTCCAAATTGTAAGTATTGTGCAACCATTTCTTGTTTTTCATTGAAGAGGTTCTGACATGATTGTTCCGATACAAATATAAAGCATCGCCAGTACAACAACATATCCACTGCAAGTGATCAAAAGCCGTCTGCAACAACGATCACAGGCAATTGATTTCTCAGAAGCTAGTGGTGAAATCATTGTATCAAAGCGTGAATATTCGGGAGTCATTGACTGTGGTGGCAAGATACTAAAAAGAGAAGGTATAGGTGGATTTTTCAAGGGATGTCTAACCAATGCTATTCGCGTTGCTCCTAGTGCTGCCATCACATTTGTTGTTTATGAGTGGGTACTGGACATGTTGTCTGATTGGTAGATGTAATCGCTTCACTAATATTGTGACCATCCTGCAGCCTACATACGAACACATATTATAGTTAATGTGACATCAGATGATATCCGTAGTTGGTTTTGAATGGTTAAAGCCTTTTACAGTTACTCAACACTTAGCCATCCAACTCAGTAGTCCAATCAAACTCCTTCCATCTCTCACAAAACTGCAATATTCCTTTCTTTTCTTCTTCAAAATCTTCTCTCCCACCTTTGCCTTTCTTTCTCATTCTATACGGATCCAAACCCATCATGCCCGAAACGGTATCTAACCCAAAATCTCTATACTTGCTACCTCCAACATCACCACTGCCACCCAACCCATCATCTTCACCTTCAATCAATTGAACATACCCTCCACCATTCCATCCACAGTAAAAGTAAGGAAATCCTCTTGGTACTGCATTCCTCAATGTCTTTTGAGAATTCAAGACAATAGCCATTTGATGTGTTCCCCATTCTTGTGCGATTTCACTCAAACTACTTTTGAAGTAAAATGGTGCATCTTCTTCCGTTCGAAGTGGCACGGGAACAACCTCCATTCTACATTGTAAACCAGCCGAACCTCCACTTTTGGACGTGCGTGATGCCGTTTCTAAAAAGATGAGACCTTTTTTCTTCTCGGCAAACATTTGTTTTAGCGAGGATTGGAACCTGTTGACTTCATACCAGACTTCTTCGTCTAGATTCACAAAAGATTCAGAATATGATAGAGGTACAATGTAGCAGTGCCCTTCGACGAGGGCATACTTAGAAGGTACCAATACTAACGAAACCTTGTCACCAAGCGCTATCAAAAACTTTTTATCAAAGGATGGAGACTCCATCCACCACCACGACTTTGATTTCCATTTGTCAAACGCTGAATGTTGAGCCAATGTTCTACTTTTGACTTTCTGTTCCTGCAACGAAGGGGCAATGGCATTCGAGGGGGCATTTCGATACAATCGATCCGTCAACAATGTAGAAGTTTGCAAATAGTCTTCTTCATCAGCCCCCGAGCGAGAATTGTGCGTCATGTTGTCGTACTTTTTGTATCCCTTGCCCATTTTGGCAATGTTGCGTGCATATATCTCATCCATGGATGTTTGATCACGTTCTTGTTGGATCATCTCAGATATGGTTAGGTCGGCATCTGTCTTTTCGCGCAGGGTGTTTTGTTGAAGGCGGGATAGTTTGCCTTTAGAATTGTAGCGTAGATCTGTGTTAGAGTTTGCTGCTGCAGATCCTCGTGGTTGATTAATCACAACAGTGTCTTGTTCTTTTGTCAACACTTCGTTAGAGATTCTGCCTCTAGATTCCAGATGTGAAATGGAAGCTGATGCATCATTTGTCTTTGTAAGAGATGATTTGATGACAGACAAAAGACTTGCGCGAAGTTCATCCGCGCCAGATTTATTTCCGGACGCAAATGAGGCCTTTGCAACTGATGGTGGTGCACCTCTTATTTCATTTGACGAGCTGTTGCAATCAATGTCTCCCGTTGCTGGCCTCGATCCGGCAGCCGCAGCAACAGCTCCCCCAACAGGGCGTTTTCTTTTACCAGTTTTGATTCCAGAGAGCATTGTTTTAGACTTGTCAGCGGGTTAGTGGGTGTTCGATGCTTGACTGGTCGTGGGGGCCGGGGGGGGAGAGGGACTCTCTCTCTAGCAGTCATTTCCGATGATTTTGCGTGAATTTTTCTCGATACTCCCAAGTACTCCTTCTAATTTTACTAGAAATGGAGCAACCCAGACTTTATTCTCGCATCTCCTATTTCTCGCGATCGTCAACTCCACGAATCCAACACTCCACAACCAACAGCAACCGACGCCACTCAACCTACATATGTACACAGCACCAGCCGTCGTCCACATTGTCGCGAACCCAAGTCCGTCCTACAGCGCTGATTTGGTGACCACAGCATGGGTATTGAGTGAGTTTTGACCGTCCTATCTTACTAACTGTCGGTTCGTTGTGGATCAACATTCAACATCCGTCCATCTTCTCATCCAATTGACAGGGGACTGAGGCTCCTTGGGGGATAGACATCACGCATAATTATTCACTCTTGCGGCTAGTCACAGCGCAGGTTTGGAATCCAGCCATCTATTATTGAGTGAGTAACGATGGCCCCACTCTCGAAAGTCATCAATATCCGTGTGTTGGGGAGATCGAGGATTTAGTTTACAAGAGGAGAGGTTGTTGATCCAACAATAAGATAAAAGCGAGAAATAGATGTATGACATAACAATCAACACCTTGCTGGATAAACAACACACAAACATATTGGGATTATTATGGCAAATCTTAGGCCGTAACACTAATGGCCTTGGTTAATATATGAATAATTCTATTTAACTCAGTGCAATTAATACTCTAACTTGTTAATAATCTGTTGTATTGCACATTTATTTCTGGATTATGATAAACAACATCACGTTGCGCATGTTGTGATATGAAATGAGTTCCCAACAATTTGCAAATGATGTATTGTGTGGTAAGGTTGCTTGGTTCGTTTAGTTAATCTCCGTCCGATGAACTCAATCAACATTGCAAATGTCATATCATGGCAATTAATGAGTTGATATAATAATGAGATAGGCGTAGGGGTGTCAGTACCGGCTGGTTGTGCGTACCCTCTTGTTTCCAATTGATCTTGTGTTGTGAGTTTGGGTGTTGTGTTGGTTGATGTTGGCATTGGTGGATGCTTATCATAAGTTTCGAGGCAGCTATCCGATCCGCATCATACCTAATGATTATCAAGATGAGGAGGCTACCTGGAAGAGGAGTTTACAGCACAATTGAAGGCGATAGATGCACATATTGTTGGTGTGTTAGGTGCTGCTGGGCGCTGGTGGTGGTTTGATGGTAAATTGCTCGGCCCATGATGGTGCCAGTGTGCACCAAATGGTATCATTATGATCCTGAGAGTATGCCCGTCATTGGGGCACCGATTGTGCACGGTTGATAGTTGGTGATGGTGATAGCCGTTTTTTTACTGCAATCGGAATGGCCGCTCTTCTGGCCGAAAACTCGTGAATGGCTCTGGAAGCATGTGGATTTCGAGAAACACACATAAATTCAAGAATTTTTTTAGGTATC
>JALLPI010001124.1:0-11836 GCA_036939935.1 Cyclotella atomus
TCTGTTTGTATTATATCAACAATCCTATTCAACACATAACATATAACAGCAACCCCGTAGTGAGAGAACTTGTCTCTGGCTTTCACAGGGGTCTGGTGCTGTGAATAAATCTGAATGCACAATTGTAACAAATCCATTGACATCAAATCACTGTAAGCATTGGGTATTATTTCAAACTGTTTTTATTTTTCAGTGTTCAGCACTGAAAACAAAGGCTTTTCTACTCAGTATACAAGTTGCTGCAGTTGGCTTTGGAAATAGTATTTTAGAATACTGTTTCAGCCCCCGCACCCGATCTATCGGCAAAAGTGCTTCTAGGGTGGGTTTGGGGACTTTTAAACTACACAATTCTAGAGAGGAAACAACGCTCGAAACACCGAGTATTTGTTGCATTTGACCTTGTTGGAATTGTGCAGCTGACTCCTCCATGGTCTTGCCAATTGCATCGAAGGATGTGACGGCTAATTCTAGAGAGGAAACAACGCTCGAAACACCGAGTATTTGTTGCATTTGACCTTGTTGGAATTGTGCAGCTGACTCCTCCATGGTCTTGCCAATTGCATCGAAGGATGCGGCGTCTTGAACCGAAGAGAAGTGAGCTCAGCCAAAGCAAATTTTTGTTCTGCAAACTTTGCAAATTCGTTGCGTAAATTAAATTCAAACTGCCACTTGAAGCTCTCGCGCGCCAGCCTTACAACAATCGCAATATTTTTTCATTTGGGTTATTAGAACCTTCGCATGCACCTATCAGCCGGAAGCGTAACTCGATCGTGGGTACCGTGTCAAGCAAGCAAAGAAGTCTGATAGATCTGTTCTGGTGTGGTAGAGTCTCAGTTTCTCTCTCTCGATTTTAGCTAAAAGTGCATTTGAAGACTTCAATAAGTATTACGTATCGTGTACTACTTTTCACGTTCAAATTGGACGTTTGAGAGGCTCTTCGCATGTCTAAGAAAAAAGAACAGAAAATAGCGAATTCAATGCATGGTTCCCATTGCGTTGGAGGACTCTTCGCAGACTAAAATTAAGAAGCCACATGCGAAAAAGCTCGGAGAATGCAGAGAATGATTGGGTTCTCACTTCGTAAGACATACCACCACCCAGTAAGACTACACCCGAGGCAGCCATAAAAACAAACAAACAAACCGAAACAAACAACATTATTTTTTGCAGCACACCACATCACCCGAACCATGACCATGACAGCATCACCTAATCATTACAGAGCACACGTCTCATCCGAGTCCTCGTTCCTTCACTCTCTCGCCTCGATACACAAGGGCACTTCTTCTCGATCCCGACGAGCCTCTGTTGACGAAGGCCGCAGGTCCGAATCTAAAGCCCCAAGACGTGCATCTGATAGCGGTGCTTCCGGCCATCATCGATCGAGCACACCCCAAGGAATCCTACGGACACATCATGAAGATCCATCGGCGGCTGTCCTGACTCCGTCTCAAAATCGAGTGTCCTTTGCCCATCAGCTGGACGGAACCTTGAGCCGACGCGTCACGAACTATGACATTCATGCCTCGCCCATCGAGTCATCGGCACAACGCAGCCTCGGCAGTAGAGCAAAATCCCCAAGTCCTCAATCGGCACCTCGTCCGTCACTCCAGGCCTCGTTGCCATCACTTCCTCGTCGTCCATCAGCATGCTCGTCAAATCCTCACAAGGATCTTGCAGCCATTTTCACTCAAGGCTCGGGAGTTCATCTTCCATTCCATACCACCCCTGCTCCAAAGTCTCGCCCAGTCCCACGATCCTTCAGTATGCTGGATACAGAAGATCTAGGTACAAGATCCGTGGCCCCCGTTCCACCACTTCCCTTCTCCCAACGAAGATCGGAGACTACAGCCCGTACTACTAACCAAGCTCCTCAAGGCACTCAAGTAGTGTGCATATCACGCACCGACTACCGACTTGGAGAACTGGCCCGTTCCTCGTCTCACATGGTGATTGACCTCAACCCGACCTCTGCTTCCTCCAAAGTCTCCGCATTAAAGAATTACGACTTTGCATTCATCAAACGTACCGATGGATCTTGGACCTATGCCATATTGGCCTATCGTTCTTATGAAAATGACGATGGTAATCAAGATGAATGCATGATGTTTGTCATGAATGAAGCGGGCTCAACCAAGATGATCAAGAAATGTCACTGGGCCGAGTATGTGAGGCGTGTTGCCAGGTCGGAGGAGGATGATGTGTAGGAGGAAGAGGATTGTAGTTTGTAGGGAACCTCTTGGTGCTATGACAGTACCAGAGAAAGTATAAGTGAACTTTGTAACACTAAAAGTAAATGTACATTAGTAGATGATGTAACACTTCTAGATGACTGGGATTAATCAACCAAGACCTATGCAGTTGGGTTTACTCTCAGGAACCAGCCAAGTTATAACGACAACAAAATAAGCACTGACTCCAACTAATCCTACAGTAAAAGGGCTATGATATCTGCACCGATAAGTAAGATGATCACTTTACATTTTCTGTTATTTTTCTTAAGCAGGTCCACTTCATTATCTATACAACAGCACCCCAACTTCCTTTTCTTATCCCTGTGCTCTACTTCAAGCAACAAGTAGATACATCATATACATAATATCCCATCAACCACAAAAAGTAACAGCAACCAACAAGCTAGTAACACCAACCATAGCCAAAAACACAGCAAAGACCAACCCACCCTTGTGCAATCCCCAATAGAATCGATAATAATTGTCACTAAATCTATCTATCCGATGGTCGTCGCACATTTCCCATCCAGTGCCGGAGTTAAGGGCATGGAAGGAGGGTATTTTGGACATGGAATGGGATGGAGAGAGGATAATTGTTCGGCGTTTGCGCAAGGCTGTCATATGGGATATGGAACGTTCGTTTTCGATGGGGCTCAGTGACGGCATTTTCTTTTTTTGTGGTTGATTCGTGTTGTTGTCTGTGATGATGTCTGATGAGATGGTGGTGACTCCAGTTATATTGATTTACTCTTTTTTATGAAGGCGAACAACTGACGAATCTATGTGAATAATGTATTGTTCTCTGATGCAAAGCTCGAGTTTTTTGATAGACCAATCAAGTCGATGAAAACTTAAATTGTTAGGTTTTTCTACTGAAGTTACGATCTCACGGACTAGCCGTTCATGTCACTTCTTCTCAACATCGTGCCGGTCTCTTTGATGTTTGCTTGGCCACGGTGCATGACATTTCGTGTCAGAGAACATGAGCGTATGAACAGCCCGGCCACGCTTTTTCTTTGGCATTTTTGGATGTCAATGCAAATAATGGCGGGAAATCTGAATCTTATCCAACATTATTTCTTCACACCATGACAAAGTCGCACATCCACCGCCTATTGGCACTGCTAACAACATTCGCTCTCGCCAAAGCCTTCACCTCTTTCACCGGTTCTCCAGTACCTCGTTCCCTCCATATTACAAAAACCAGCCCCTCCATCGACAATGACACATCATCACTCTCATCCAACAACAGCCCATGCAGCACCCTCCTTTTAGACCATATAAACATCAACCATCAAAAAGGTCAACATGACGCTCTCAACGCATTCTACTTTGACTTCCTCAAGTGTTCTATCGATCCTCGCAAATACGAAAACTATCAATTGGGCAGTGGAACCATCTGGGCGAATGTGGGCATGCATCAATTCCATTTGCCGGAGGGTAAACCCCATGCTCAGGTGCTAGACGGTGTGATTACACTAGTGCACGAAAATTTGGACGGGTTGATGGAGAGATATGCAGAATTTATAGATGGTGACGACAAATTCGCTGCATTGCAGGGGACAGAATTCCATATGGACGTGGAGCGCGATGACGACAATTTAGAGGATGTTATGCTCTTTGTGACTGATCCGTGGGGTACTCAATTTTGTATCATGGGCAGCGATGATACGAATGAAGATCGCGCCGAGTTCGAAGGAGCTCAACCTAGTTTAGATGGGGCAGAAAAGTCAGAAGGGCTAAAAGTGGAAGATGTCACCTTGTATGTTCGTCATGGATCCAATCTGCAAGGCATTGCTAGATTTTATCAACACGTTTTTGGGGCTACGTCGGTGGAGGAGTTGGAATCGGAGGACTCAATTAGCATTGCAGTGGGGGAACGTCAAACACTTTCGTTTCAGTATCACCCCGATGGGCCGAAAGTGAAGTTGCGGCATGAGGAGTTGAGCTTTGAAGTGGTGGATGATAAGGGCAACCCTTCCAATCTTGGACCTCATATATCCATGTATGTCACAAATCTACCGCATGCCTACCAAATGGCAAAGGAATTAAATGTCTTGTATGTTAATCCAAGGTTCAAACGAAGAGCTTACAGCCAAGAGGAAGCTATTGACCAATGCATGTTTAGGGTACTAGATGTTGTTGACCCATTGGATAAGGAGAAGAAGGTCATTGTGAGCCTAGAGCACGAGGTGAGAGCTGTCAAGACTAGAGATGGAAAGAAGTACAAGAGTTGCCCGTTAAGTAATGTAGATTTGTAGGTAATATTCATGTGCAAAGGCGAGGTTAATATCAAGCTGTCATTAACTTTACATAAGATTGTGAGCTTTGCTCTCAAGATTTTCCCAGAATGACGAGGCAACTCCTCCGAGTCCAGCACTTTCCTCAACGGATTGAACAGCCTTTGAGTGCTCCTCTGGCGTGAGGCATAAAACAGTCGCAACGACTGGCACTAGCTTCCTTCGTTCAGTCAATGTCTTGGCATTCAAATAGCTCAACATGACATTCTTCAAGTATTCCAAGTTGACGGCAGAATCGTTTTCACGTGAGACTGTCCCATTAGAGTGACCTGCGCCTCTGTAAGAAGAATAGCCAACAGCACAAGCAGATGGAGGACGAGTAGACTTCATGCCAAGCTTTTCATATCGTTGTAATCTTGCATTCGCTTGTTCCATTTCTTGTCTCATCTTTTCCATAGCGTCGAATGCTTCTTGCTTTTCACTCTCCGCATCTCCAAGCATGTTGGCCAAACGGTTGATTTCGTCACGAGCAGTGTTTAGCTCACTCTGTTTTTCAATAGCAAAGAAAAGTGGAGTGCTGTCATTTCCGTGGGAAGTTTCATTAGGATTGTGTCCTTGATCTATTGGTGCGCTAGCACTCTCAATCTTCCTATCAGCTGCAGACGATTCAGCCTTTTCAAGGAGAGCCATTCTAAGGGCAAGCTTCAACTCAGCAATTGCATCATTAGCACCTTGCAATTCTTGTTGCAGCATGATGATGGTGCCATCCGATTCAGCACGTTGGTTTGTGCCGAATTTTGTGCCATCTTTATGAGTCTCATTCAAACTGTCATCTTTTTGCCTCTTGAAAGCAGCCGCAGACGAACGCTGTGCCTCATCACGCAAGTCATGAACCTCTTCCTGTAATGAATTGCACAGATCTTTGGCTTCGAGAAGCTTTTGGCGAAGTTCTGCATTGAGTTTCCTTTGCTCACCCAGTCGCGATTTTGTTCGTTCAATGTCTGAATGCAGAGATTCCTTGGACGATTCTGCATCGTGCAACTCAGCTCGCATGGATTCAATTGTTTCTCTCATTTTGTCAACAGCTTGCTGCAGGTCAGCCACGGCTTGCAAATTCGCGCTTCTTTCTACCTCTAACAGCTCCGTCGCTTCACTTGCAGATCGTTCGGCCTCTGTGCGCTTGGCCTCTGCTACTCGTGCACGCTCAACGGCATCATCAGACGCCGTCTTGGCAGCTTTAGCATCACTTTCCGCCTCTTCTCTAGCTTGGTTGGCCGCAGCCAATCTAGAATTTGCAGCCGCAAGTGCCTCTTGAGCTTTTCGCTTGTAAGAAGAGATGGCCTTCTCTCCGACAGAACTTCTATCTTGCAGTAAGCTGTCTTTTGAACTCACTTCTTTGTTCAGGGCCTTAATCTTTTCGTTCAGAGACTCAATGTCTTTATCTTTGTAGCCAAGCGTTCTCTGCTGCTGGTCATTCTGGCTCTTGAGGTTAGCCAGTTCGGTTTCAAGTGAAGCATTGGCAGTAGTCAACTCTTCATTCTGGGAGGTAAGAGTTCGCACTTCTATTCTGCGATCTTTTAACTCAGTGGCAACAGCTTTGGCTCTCGATTTAAGTGTGTTGTAATGTTCTGTTGTGCTATCCAACTCAGCTTGCACAGATGCCAAGGAAGACTGTGCAAGTGGATGATGTTAGCAATCCAAAACTTAAATGATCATCACCAGTAGGGCTGGCAAACTTACCTTTAGATCTCTAATTTCAGTGTCTTTTCTCGAAAGCTCTTGTTGGTTGCCCTTGATGCTGTCCTCAACTTTCATCAAGGTATTTCCGTGCCCTTGTTTGAGCCTGCAAATCTCATCATCACTGACGGGGAAAGTTTTAGGAGAGAAGCATACTAAAATGACAAAGTAAGTATCAGACAAATACTCACCGCTCGTCTACAAGCTTTAAAAGACCATCAACTTCTCGCTTCATGGAATCCATTTTCAAAGTAAAGCCTTCATTCCTCTGCATAACTTGTTGAAGCTCTTCCTCTTTCTGTTGTAGGGTCTTGTTGAATGTTTTTTCGAGGTCTCTCATCTGAGAAAGGTGCTTATCTTGGGCTGCAACTGCTTCCCTTGCTTTTGCTTTCTTCTTTTCAGTCCGCTCCTCCTCGAGTTCCCTCTGTAATTGTGCTATTTCATTCTTGTAAGTTCGATGGAGCTCGTCCATTTCCAGTTGATGACTCTCCGTCATGCGCTCTAATTGTTTGACAAACTTTTCAACTGCATGTTGAGGCAGTGCTTCTGTAGGAATTCGACCGTCAGCTTTTTCATTTGTTTCAATCGAAGGATGAGTTTCACTAGAAACGTTTGCATCTTCTTCCTCGTCTTCGTCACTCTCATCATCATACATGTCATCTAGCTCATCATCATTATAAAGATCAATAGCTTTTGTCTCTGTGGGAGGACTTGGAACTGTTTCTTCAACCGAGGGAAGAACTTCTGAAACAGCAGGAGTGTCCTCTCCTTTCCTGTCCAGGGCGTCATTCGGCGATGGGGCATTCGGAAAAGACCATCCAAACATAGAAGACGACTTGGATGTGTCAAAAAGATTCGACGCATCAAATACAGACTGCAGAGATTGGGTAGCAGCTGATATATCTGGAGCTGCGTCGAAAATGCTTGATTTTGGAGCGGCTTGCACAGGAGGCAGCGCAATCGATTGTTTTTCTTCTGAAATGTGACTCAGTTCAGTTCGGACAGGCTCGTAGGGTTGTATTAGAGGTTGCTCTCTGACTTCATCAGCCGTAGGATCATTGTCTGAAACTGATGGTAATTGTTCAGGAGAAGAAGCCTCAATGCTATCACCAGGGGGAACAGGGGCATCTGGTGTAGAAGTGACACTTGTAGGTTGCTCTTTAGGAATATCCGCTGAATCTGCCGCTAGTAGATCAGTATTCTCAGCTTCATTCGATCGAGATACATCAATATCTAAATCATCTTCTGCCCATGGATCATTAGTATAATCTCCGCCAACAGAATCGCCATTCACTGATGATTCATGCTTCTTGAAATCATCTATTCCGCTCATGTTCATCTTTATGAGATCAGTCTTATCATTATCCTGTGCTGTGGCAGTAGCAAGTGGTTCCTGATTGGAATGAGCATTGTCTCTGTCATCTTCATCTAAATTCGACTCAGCAATGCCGATATCAGTATCACCCCGAGGATCGATTTCTTCCACAACAGCAAGGCCATCTACAACTTCGCTCGCGAGGTGATTGTCTACTGTCTCATCTGCCTCTTCTGATAATGCGAATCCTTCTGCTTTTCTCTCAAGACTTGAAGGATCTGGATCAGCTAACTCTAATTCGTTACGGTTGATTAGTGCCCCTTCCACTTCATCTTGATCATGCTGTTCAGCAGCCACTTCATTTTCTTCTCGAATATTCACATCACCAGCCCAGACGTCTTCCTCTACATTTTTCACATGCACGTCATCACTGTTTTTAACAGCGATGACCTCGGTTGCAGCTTTTTGAGGTTCAAACTCTTCTTCCTCCACAGCACAAAACTCTACAGGAGCGGCCTCTGGTTGAGTTTGAGCTATGAGGTCATCATTATTTGATTCTGTAGCACCATGCCATGTATTTGCATCGAAATGGTGTTCCTTGGAAGGCTCGGTATTCTCTGTATTCAACTCATTGGAATTATCTTGAACATTCGGCTCGGCAGAAGTATCATCCATAACATCCACGCCATCACCCCATGCGTTTGCGTTTGAATTAACTGATTCAGGAGATGGTTCTGATTGATCTGGATCACTCTGCTGAACAATGTTGTCATCTGCGACTTGCTCGGCATGGTTGTCATCTGCCATATCTAAATCGTCGGTCCAGCCATTTCGATCTGGCTCATCTGCATTTGCATTTGAATTAATTGCTTCAGGTAGTGGTTCTGATTGAACTGGACTATTTATGTCGACTTGTTTGTCATCTGCGATGTCCAAATCATCACCCCATGCATTTGCATCTGGCACGTCTGATCTTGTATTTGATTTCACTGCTTCAGATGGCGGTTCTGATTGAACTGGGTCACTTTGCTCGGCATGGTAGCCATCTTCATCTGCATTTGCATTTGAATTAAATACTTCGTGAGATGGATCTGATTGCACTGGATCTGTTGGCTCGACTTGATCGTCATCTGCGATGTCCAAATCATCACCCCACCCATTTGCATCTGGCTCATCTGAATTTGCATTTGAATTCATCGCTTCAGAAGGCGGTTCCGATTGAACTGGGTCACTTTGCTCGACTTGATTGTCATTTGTATTTGAATGAAATACTGCAGGAGATGGCTCTGATTGCACTGGATCTGTTGGCTCGACTTGATCGTCATCTGGGATATCTAGATCTTCAGCCCATGCATTTCCATCTGGATCATCTGCATTTGAATGAACTGTCTCTTCTTTTGGACTAGCTTCTTGTGCCATTGGTTCATCATGATCAGGCACCTCAAAATCCTCCTCCTCCTCCCATGCATTCGCCTCAGTCTGTTCTTCATGCACAACAACTTGCCGCTTCTCAATACCATCTTCCACTCGAGTTGCATCTAAACTGTAAACTGCCACATCATCAACTGGTTGTAATTCTTCTTGACCCCACTCTACATTGGTTGAATTGGCACCACCAGAATCATAATTGTCCCCCCAAGAATCGAAAAAGTCGTCGGTACCGGCAGCACTAACCGTTGATAATTTAGTAACGGCAATCTTCTCCTTCTTTTTGTTACTCCCAACCGTTGTTTTGCTTCCGTCCAGAATAGTATTCGCGCTGGTATGGATAGGCACAGCATTTGCAGCACGAGGAGAGGCCACATCATTCACCAACGCCGAGACATGATCTACATTCCCCTCTCCTTCTGGCATCACGCGCGAATTATATGCAGGCGGGGCTGTATTGATATTGGAATAGTTGTTGTCGGATGAGCCAAAGAGGGATGGGGCCGGTTGGACTGTGGAGGGAGCATTTTGAGAAGTACTTTCGGGATTCATTGAATCGAGATTGAAGAGGGAGGGGGACTGCATGCTCGCTGCTGCATCTTGTGCTTGTTCCTGTTGGATGGAATAAATGTGCGCATTTGAACATGTGTAATTGAGTATAGATTTAGATGAGCGAGGATTGTTTGAGTTAGCAGGCACCAGATTTGATTTCTTCATCAGTAAGGAGCGGGCTGGGCTAAAACAGCCAACAAGAAATCAAGATAAAGACACAAGACCTAAGACTTACCGCCAGCTTGGCTGCTTCCTGCTGAGCACGCCGTGCCAAATCGTCAAAGGAGAAGCCCCACATAGTTGCTGTTCGGTTGTCCACTGAAAATTTGAATAAAGAAGAGTGTTGTTGAGTTAGAAATGCTTGCTCCTCTCGCTTCTTCCTTCATCTCTTCACTTCACTTCCTAAAGTGCGAAGTTCGAAAAATAGCGAATCAAACCACGTTCACGAATTACTGAAGTTAGCCACAAGCAACCTCAAGAAGTGCCTATTCTAACACCATGTAGTAGTCCTAATATGCAACATTTAAACAACATTAACAAGGTGAATCATCAAGCAACATAGGTATACTCCAATCCTCATACTTGCCCAAATTGCAATTCCCCATTTTGCTATATCTACAAACTTGAACATGGCAAACACTTCCATCCTCATACTCTTTCTTCGCTTCTGCACAACCAACCAAAGTGGTAGCACGCCACAACACCTGTATAAGATGTAAATTATTCGGTGGACTCATACCAACCTCTCTTTCCACCCATCGTTCGAGAATGCTATCCGGTGTACGGATACTGGTATAGGATCCTCCCGTTCCACAGTTCCTTGCCAAGTTTTCCCCTTCTTGGTGATTAGTTTCATCGTGGTAGAGTTCCATCGTACCATATGGTTGGTCAATGAGTACTTGTGCAAATTTCAACGCACTGGATACTAAATCAGTTGACCAACTTAATGGGACGTAGGTTACGTTATTGCCTTTGTGCCATTGCTTTCTGCGAGTGTTGTGGGCTTCGAGCCATAGTGAATCACGATTATTTTCATCGTTTGGAGACATGTGTATGGATATTATGCCATCGATTGAATTTTTGATGTCATTTGTTAGCGATGGTGCTTGACTTTCTGGGATTGGACTCGTCTGGAATTCGTTAACATCTGTTGGCCTCACCGTGGACATGGCGGAAATTGAAATGTCATTTGAAGCATCATCCTGAGGTATTTGTTGATAACTATCAAATATTGGCTCTTTATAAACTTCCTCTCCGGTGTTTTCATCAACATTGCTGTTGATGAAGGTAGCAGCGATTGAAATTGTAACTGGCGGAAGCTGTGTGTCAACTGCTACAGAGGAAGTAGCTCTGGTAGACACAAATGAATCTGCCACCTCTTCACCAGTAATTTGATCAATATCAAGTTGGTTCTCAATGGAAGCTACTGCTGTTGAGGCTGTCATCGTTTCATTGTCTATTTCGGGTACGACTGTGGAAGAAACGTGTTTCTCCTCATCCACTTTTGGTGTGGTATCATATTCATTTGCAGATGTAGCCATAACCGTCACGTTACTTTTGTCTTCAGATTCATTCTGTTCGTAGGCGTTCCCATCATCACCACCAGCATTGATTGGGTCGGACGGCGCATGAAATGATTCAACACTAGAAACATGCACCTTGGTAGCAACCGGAACCGCAATCACGACAGCCACCAACAGCGCAGCCACTACTAACAAAGTAGTAACCAGTAAACAGGGTCGTTTTCGTATCGCGGAACTTGTGCAACTTTTAGAATACGTCGGCCATATCGTCATGCCGTGAAGGATGCAATTTAGATCCGTCAGCGAAGTAGCCCTCCTGATTTGTGACGAATCTTCATCGACAACAACTTCTATTTCGTTGGGGCTATCATCATCGGATGGAATTGCATTGTGCACATCATTGGCAGGCGGCTGCTGCGAGTGTTGATCGCACTTTTCGGCTGCGGCGCTTTTCGGAGTGGATTCCTGAGAACTCGACATCCATTCTTCATCCTCATCGTGGACCATGGGTTGATACCGTCTCTTCCTTCCATTTAGGAACATCATGGTTTACATTTCTTCGCGGTGATGAAAATGAGCAGTGTGTGGTGGAAGCTAAAAATGCTTATTGGGCAACGTAACATTTTTTCTGTCCTCCACTCCGCGACCATTCCACTATAGCATGGTGTTGACCATGGCAGTTCGGTGGCAGCGGCAGAGAAATGGGAGTAGGGAGTACCTCTCTCTAGAGAGGTGCATCAAAGTCCATCTCTCATAAGAGTGCTAGCACTCTTTCCCTGACAGTGGCTGGTTGTCATTGGTGGCAAC
>JALLPI010001125.1:0-12482 GCA_036939935.1 Cyclotella atomus
AAAGCGATAGATAAGCCCTCTCCGATGGGCCTAGGCACGCTTTGCAATGGGGGGGCCGTGCGAAACGGCCGGTTCGCGAGAGTGACATAATGAAAAAACACCGGAGAAATCCGAAATGTTCATATAGTAAATTCTGTAGTTCCGGGGGCAAAAACACCAGATTGGAACGGAATTCAAGAATTCCGGTCGGAATTCCGCCAGAATTTGCAACCTAGTCCGTAATCAGCCTCACAGAGCCTTTATAATCATAACATGGTAATACTACTCATTGAACCCATATGGAGGAAATGAAATGGTTCAGCAGTGCCATGCTTGGTGTGATGGCTGCAAACAACCTTGGGTTTGGCTTGGCTCTGGCTGAAATCTGCCAAACTTTTGGCCAGCACTAGTGTCAAGTGGGCATAACATGTCCAAAATCAGCCTCACATAGCTCATTGGACTTATATGGAGGAAATGAAATGGTCCAGCAGCAGCAGTGGTTGGAGTTAGGGTTAGCAGTGCTAAACAAGTGTATCTTCCTCATATGGGTTCAATGAGTGATGTTACCAGCTCTTTATAACCCATCTGTGTCAATCAATGTCAATTTTTGTGCTCGAGCTGGCACAGAGTTTGGAGCTTTGCCACCAAATCTGAGCCAATGCTGATGTTTCTGGCTGCCATGACACCACATCTATCATTGCTAAACAAGTTTCTCACATTCAAATGGGTTTGATGAGTGATGTTACCTTGTCAAACCAGCTTTTCAGATCCCATCTGTGTCAACCCATTTCAATTTTTTGGTTTGGGCTGGGGCTTGGGCTGACAAAGTGTTTGTAACATTTCCACTGCAAATCTCAGCCAAATCTGATGCATCTGCCAGTACTAAACAAGTTTCTCTTTCTCAAATGGGTTCAATGAGTGATGTTACAATGTAAAACCATCTCTTGAGATTCCATCTGTGTCCATCCATGTCACTTTTTGGGCTCAGGCTGGTAAAGAGTTTTGAACTTTGCCACCAACTCTGAGCAAAAGCTGATGCTGTTGGCTACAATGACATAACATCACCTGCCGGGGGTAAACACGTTTATCTTCTTCAAATGGGTTCAATGAGTGAAGATATAGATGCTGGCATCTTAAAATTGCTATTGACAGTTGAAAAGCTTGCTGCCACCTTTGAGGAACCCAGTTGTGTATCTTAATCCCAGCAAAATTCTAATTCCTAACCACTAGTTCAAGGGGTCCTTAACTATAAACATAAGATTATGAGTTGTTTTCTTTTAGTTGCATTGACGGAGAAGCATTGTAGACAGTTTCAAAGAGTAAGACCTCATTGTTGTACTATTTCTAGCCTCTGAACTGGATTTGGAGATGATGGGGGAAAAGTCCAAACTTAGTGAGGTGACTGTGTAGCTGGGGATACAGTGCGTTTGCAGTGCGTTTGGTGTTACTGGTGGAGAAAGCAACACGGAAGGCGACTGAGTTATTTGGAGGCTTGCCAAATGTGAGGATCATGCAATATTACCAAACTATCTGTAGAGACTCTGGATGACTTGTTATCGAGAGTTTGTTGATGAAAACAGCAGATAGCTGTGATTTTAAAACTGTTGAACTTTATCTTGTCTTTTGATATAATCAAATGGTTGAATGTTGTGTTCCAAAGACTTGTTCACAGAAGTGAGCACATTTGTGTGAAAAAGGACATTTCTGTAGCATATGTGATCTCTCTCCCTTTATGTACAAGTTATGAATTACAGCTAAAGTACCACACAAGTCTTGCCGGCCTTAACTTTTTGCCTCAATGCCTCATCAACAGCCGCCACAGTAACAGCATCTGCACTACTCAAAGGATCTTCTCCATGCCATTTTGACATCACATAATCTTGATAAGTAGTTCGATACTTGGAGCTCTGATACCGAGTGCATTGTATTTGTTCCAGCAATTCATCAGATATATAGCCACGATACCCTGCTTTTCGAATTAGTGAGATGACTGTGTCTTCTGGATTCCATCTCTGCTCATATGCCACTTCAGGTAGATATGTTGCACTGTATTGCTCCCCATAACTGCTTCCTCTTCTACTTATTTCAAACTTTATAATAATCCCATGAGTTCCAACTTTCCAATCAAAGCAGTTCTTGCATTCTTCGTATTTGACCAACAGGGACACGCCCACTCGGAGTTCTCGCAACTCATGCAGAGATATTGGATTAAATCTTCTGTCTTTGAATGCAGATAAGAGAGCAAACTCAGACAAAGCCTTGTTAAGCTGCCTTGGCGCAAGCGTGCCTATACACCCGCGCAAATCATATTCAAAGTTATCTTGGTTGAAATTGTCATCATCTGATGCAATATTGGATGACGCAGGTGTTGTAAACCCCGAAGATATAGGAGATAGAGCAGGAGGTGTGGCATTGAACCGACGCTTCTCCCAAGTAACAAACAGAGGGCATTCAAGCGATGGAGATATATTAAGCTGTGGAATCAGCTCTTCGCTCCGTCTACTTCGATTGTTTTCATACTTGTGTTGTTCGGCCTGCAATCGTCGTTCAGACAACACATCAACACCATTTGCCGATCCTCGAAGTATTCTTTCCATCAGCACATCGAAACAGTAGTGGCACATCTCTTGTGTTGCCACAAGTTCTTCATTTTCATCTGTGTTGGTTGAGCTACAACGCCAACGTTGAGACATCAGTAGATGGAAACGTATTGTAGCGTCATCGTCAATCTGAATATGATGCTCACCTCATCTTATTTTTATCGACGGATGAGTCACCGTGTTTGCAATGTTCACGTGCCTACACCACACCACCGCCGCTATGCACAACCCAAGACGCCAACAGCCGAATGGTAGATGGTTCGAGTTCGGACCGATGAGAACTTGTTGCTGTGGATGTGGATGATGGGTTTTTGGATCGGCGTAAGAAGCGGAACGTGGTGAGCGAGAGTGAGATGATGTGTCGAGATGTCAAACATCTGTTTTTGTACCAAATCCCACGTTACTTTCTACGGCGTCAATTTGTGATCGATCGTCCTCCTTTTTGAAGTCAAGATTATTATTTGGTGATAAATTATTGAACGTTTTGAACGAACCGTGGTGTGTTGTCTTCGTGAGCTTGCTTTGTTCTTCTTCAGTTGTTCATCTTGATCACATAATTTTCTTCTGAGCATCAGTTCAGTTCCAGAAGTCTGAATTCATCAAACATTGCAAATCATGGCTGTCAAGTTCTGCGCTTTCATCTACTCCTGCGTCGCTGCAACGAGCATTGTTGCATTTAGTACCACAAAGCCGGCAGTTAGAGCTCCCATCGGTAAAGGAAACGATCGTGGGGCAGAAATTGAGCTTCCCAACTTTGACCTTTTGTTTGATAGGATTCAACAGGCTTCACCGCTAGCCAAACTGGTGATGGAAGGAAATTCAGGAGGAGGATTTTCTGCAATCGACGACACGAGTGAGCTGCGATGGAAGAAAATCGAGGCTAACGACAAGAACACGGTGCATAGAATCGACAAGCTGGATAGCTTCCAGAATGTCAAGACTCCGCTGCTGCGGTTTCGTTCGACTATCAAGGGTCCTTGCATTGGAGAGAGGTTCTCAAACTTTATTATGGATCTCGAGGAGAGAAAGAAGTGGGATGATCAGATAGCTTATCAAGAAGAGCTGTATCCTATTGATGACATGGCAGCTATTGATCGTATGCTCGGTGACAAGGATCGTTTTGGCAGCTGTATTCGTGTAGGCGTTGGGTATGTTAGGACCAAACAAGGAATTATCTCACCAAGAGAGCAGCTCATACTTGGTGGCCACCAAGAGTTTAAGGACGGATCAACGATTCTGTGGGGTACAGAAATGGAGGAGTTTCACAATCATTTGTTGCCTCCAGGACAGCGTCACACCAGGGCAAAGTCTCACTTGTTTGCAGCCACACTCGCGCCAACCGGAGACAATAGCTTCGATGTGGAATACTTATTGCAAATGGATGTTGGCGGTGGTTTACCAAACTTTATGACTACTCCTG
Organism: Cyclotella atomus; assembly: GCA_036939935.1. Taxonomy (NCBI): domain Eukaryota; phylum Bacillariophyta; class Thalassiosirophyceae; order Thalassiosirales; family Thalassiosiraceae; genus Cyclotella; species Cyclotella atomus. The sequence continues at coordinate 4,000 of JALLPI010001125.1, forward strand.
CAATATCTGATGCAGTTAAGAAGCTCTTCACTCACGCCAAAGGCTACTTTGAAGGGGAAGATGTAGAGCTGTTCCTCAAGAGTCGAGAAGAGGACAGGCGCCTTGCTGCAGAACTTGAAGTTATGAACAATATGCAGAGTGACTTTGCAGTTGACATGTTTGACAACGAATTAGAAGCTCATCCACACCACTATGCATTGAAGGACAGCGAGAGTCTCTTATTCACTCCTTGAGAATCTCTAATCTGTCGTTAGATTATTCAAAATGTATTGCTAAGCTAACACCATAATATCTTGTTGTACTTGTTTTACTAGAACAGTTAATAAGCACTCAATTGTTTACAGCACTGTTGAACGAGAATAGCACAGCAGATTGATTTGATAGCAAGGACTGCTCCCTGTTGTACACGCTCAACATTTTTCAGTACCCACTTCAGCGGATACAGTTTTTTAATCTATCGATATCTTTGGCAGTTTTGTCCAGTACGGCCTTTCTCTTCTTGGCCTGTTCGACTTTATCGGCCTTTTCACGCTCCGCCCGCTGACTGTCAAATGCAGCCCGCTCCTCGGCACGTTTTCCACTGTGGGGCGTGAATGGTTGGATTGATGAAAGTCTTTTCTTTGAGTTTGCCACATTTTCTTTCCCTGCTGTTCCAAGTAGCTGTTCACCAATCAAACGGGTTGATGTAGGAGCAGAATGTGAAGGAAGGGGCAAAGCTTTAAATGTCGATTCTCGGCGTATCTTTGCATTTTCTTTTTCAATGCGCTCTTTCAGAGACATCTCTTTTGCCATGGATGCGTCGCTTCCAGATAACAGTCTTGTAGGTGGCTTTGCTTTTAGGGCCGAAGGTTTGACTGACGACTGATTTTGCTCGGGATGAGGCCTTAGAGCGGTAGATGATTTGCGTTTTGTTCCAAGTAAAGGTGTGGGTAGCGACGTTGTCGCTGGCGCGGGCCTTGCCTTGAAAGGCTTGTAGGGATCTTCGTGAGGTACCAGTTTTTTTTGAGCAGTAGCAGGCATGGTTGTCGCGTTCTTTAACGCATTGATAGACACTGAACTTCTTCTTGATTGCTCCTTCTTCACTGTTGTTGCCGGTGCTGGCCTCGCTACAAAAGGTTTGTAAGGATTCAACCCCTCAATTTTCTTTTTTGGTTTGATTGGCATTGATGCTTTTCTTGGCAGTTCAGGTTCAGCTTCTTGAACGGATGGCATACTAGCGCTGACGTCTTTTTCATCAAGCATAACTTGTTCTTTTCGCTCCAATGAATATCGGCATCGGGTGACCTCGCGCTTTCTCGACTCAGCCGAGGCTCGCAATCTCTGCAGCAATGCATTGGAAGTTGAGTTGAATGTGTCTTGAAACAAAGCCAAATCATCTGGCGACTTTGTAGTGACAACATCAGTCACATTGTTTGAACTTGGCGGAAACGATGAGGTCGGTTTGGAGGACGACTTAATAACATCAGAAATCTCCTGAGAGCCGGCTTGCTCCTCATCAACAAATTCATTGATGCCACTCTGATACGTATCGACGTCAGGTTTTTCCCCTGCCGTATCATGTAATGACTCAGAGAGAACATCAAAAATTGTACTTTGCTTTTGAACTTCTCTTGAGACTGCACTGCTGAGTATAGTTTTACACTCACGAGTAATTTCAGCTCCTTCGGACTCGCTAGATGGTGGTGCATCATTAGCCAAGACAACGAGCTGATAACTGTCTGACAAAATATCATCACAGTTGTGCGGCGATGAGCTTTTGGCGATTGGACTCAGCGCTCCAGAGAGTGCACTCAAGGATGAGGGCGGTGTGTTTTCTTCTTCAAACGAAGTATTGATGATGGGGTGCTCTGTATTCAGATCCATTGAGGAATTGAGTGTAGTTTCGTACTTGGCCGTATCGAGCACTTGTGCTTCACCAATATCTTGTACATATTCAGCACTATTTGTTTCATGATGTTCTTGCCTCAGATTAATTGATTCACGCAAAGCTCCAGTCTCATGTCCAAAAAATTTGCTTTCATCTTTCGAGTTGTAATTATCTGGTGAATTTATTTCTGCACCAGGAGATCCTAACTGCTCATTTTGTTCAGTAGATTCATGAACAAAATCCTCTGCAGCCCATGGCGTCAATTCGTCTAATGTGGGAGCAATACCAACTGCAGCATCCTCGGTAGAAGTACCCAATGGAGACTCTTGCTTGGCTACACGAGCATCAATAGGATCCACTCTATTTTCTTCATCTAAACTAGTGCTACCACCATGCTCAACTTCCATAGATGCGTTCACATCGATTCTCTTGGGCATACTTCCATCAAACGATTGGTTGACAGGATGTCCAAGTTTCAGTTCTAAATCCTCATCTTCCGAGTTGCCTTGTCTGATGCACGGATAGCGGAAGGCTGGTGGTCTTTCATTGTTTGCAGTTTTGGTTTCCTCTGCATCACCTGATTCAAATTCATTAGAATCGTTGCAGCGAGCGTTGTTTTCAATATCATCAAGACTTAGTTCGGGAGGCGACTCATTGCAGGACTCTAATTCATGCTCAGCAACTGATTGAGATTCATCAATATCCAGAATAGACGGTTCATCTTCGGCAGAGTGATCTCGTTCTTCTACCTCGAATGAATTCTCAGCTTCACCCTCGTTATCAGCAGCCATTGGGCAGCGTGGATCGTCTTCAAAACTGGCAATTTGACACTGCTGTTCCTCCTCCACCGAAGCCTTCAAACTTTCCTCAGCACTCTCCTCCAAACGAGCCGCCAACCCCACATTACAAGCCTCTGCCACAAACGAACCATCGTTATCACCCAACGTCGAATAGTCAAACGATTCATTCAACAACCCCCCGCTGCTCAACCTCTTGGCGGCAGATAGCTTTTTGGCCGATGAATGCTCCAACGAAAACATTGTGGCGCGTCGTTGTTTCGTCTTCATAGCCGATGGGACTAAATCATCCAGTGCGTCCATTGCAGAGGCGTAGCTGAATTTCGGTTTAGCAGGCGTTTGTTCGAAGGAGGAATCGATGCCGTCTCCTATGGAGAATGAGTCGTCTATTGATTCATCGTTAGGGGTATATCTGGCCGGAGCTGGAGAGACTAGGAGGCTTTCGTCTGCGAATGTATCGTCCAAATCGAGTAGACTATTGTGAAGTTGTTGATCAGCATCGGCCATTTTTCAAATCGGTGATGCAGCTGAAAAAGGGAACACAGCAGAGCAACAGCCCCAAGACGGACGAGACTACGATGAGATAGTGACCTTTTATTCATCGATGGTGCCATAAATAACCAGCCATGGCTGTAATAATTGCGGCGGTGATGAGGAGCCAATGAAGTGGGAGGCGTGACAAGAGAGTAGAGGTTACAACGACCACAGATTTCAAACTGGCGGAAATCAATCCTGTGCGGTATCTTTTTAATCCATTTTCATTTGGTCAAACAGAGGAATAATTTCCCGTTCAGTTCTTCATGTTGCATAATTTCCTTCTCCGGTAGAAAGAACTTATTTAACTTTTTTATGGCTTCTCACCCACTTGATGTTTCATTAAGAGTGTTACTTTCCAAGACAGAAAGAACCAAATTATTGTCTGATAGAATGCGAATAGATTCCGACCTGCGTTCAAAAGTATTCAGCCATGAAGGTTGTGATTGGCTATTCAAATTTAAATCAGCGCCACAAGAGCTGCCATGTGATTTGATGCGTGAATTACCATAGCGTCATGGTATCCGCTGGCAAACTCGTGTTTTTTTGCTTTCACATCACCGCCACACTCACAATAATACTTAACAGACTCTCTTGCCACGCTCCAAATACTTCACCACGACCCCTCGTCTCAGTAGATAGTTAATACCCAAAGCATGAAATACACCGCAACAATAATGGCAGCGGCCACCTCTGTAGCCGCAGCCAATACAAACGAGGAACGTAACCTCGGTTGGGGCTCGTGGGGCGTCCCACCACCGCCAGAGTTTTACTTTACGCCGCATTGGGGAAGTTCATCCTCCAAGTCAAGCAAAAGATCAGACGGCAAGTCTTCCAAGGGATCCTCTTCTTGGGGATCTGGAGGCAAGTCGGGCAAGGGCTCCGGCAAATCTGGCAAGGGATCGAGCAAATCAAGCAAGGGTTCGAGTAGCAAGGAGCAAAAGTTCAAGTGGGTATGGGTGCCTTATGAGCCCGAATATGATGATTGGTCCGACGAGTCTTCGTCTGGCAAGAGTGGCAAGGGATCCTATGGAGGTGGATCGGCCAAGTCTGGAAAGGGATCGTATGGCGACTCTCATGGATCGGGCAAGTCAGGCAAGGGATCTTTCGTTGACGACTCTTATTCTGGGGGCTCCTCTGGCAAATCTGGTAAGGGTTCATACTCTTCCAGTGATGATGGAGATGACTGGGCCGGTGGTTCCAGTGGAGGAGGATCTTCTGGCAAATCAGGCAAAGGTTCATATGGAGGAGGCTCCTCTGGCAAATCGGGCAAAGGCTCATACTCTTCCAGTGATGATGGAGACGACTTGGCAGGCGACGACAAATGGGCTGGCGACGACTATTCCAGCCCTGTAGTCGAGTCAGATGATGGCGACGACAATAATTGGGGTGGCAGTGAAGACGACGATCACTTAGCCAATGGATGGGAGACTGACGGACACACTGGTTACTACAAGCCCAATCCCGATGGTTCTGTTGGTTGGGCTCATGACGGACATGTTCCTGGTATGTGCGCTCTTGTGTTGAAACTTGTATTTGTCATGTATGTATCATCTAACACTTGCACTTCTACATGTTCATATCAGGAACTTACGATGAATACGTTCAGGGCGACTTTGAAGACGGAAACGGTTACTCCGAACACGCTTACAACCATGTAACCAACTTGTGCTATGCCTCCTGTGACGGAGACGTATGCACGTATCACATGAAGGTTGATCTCTTTGCATCCGAGTTTGGTGCCATCACTTTTGAGGAGTGTGAAGACATTGGTGCATTCCCAACCATTACCATGGAGCTTGGCAAGACCTACAAGTTTGTCCAATCTGATATTTCCAACTACATGCACCCTATTGGATTCGGATACTACCCTGATGCTGGTCCGAACGAAATTGATGCTGCCAATGCTCCTCCAGGTGCAGACAGCTCGTGTGCAGATTACCAATCTTGCCCTGAAGTGGATTACATGCTCAACGACAAGAGCATTTCTCTTGACGATTATGAGGCTCAATTTGCCCACCCGTTGGAAGAATTTGTTTCTGCTGGAACCTATTCAGCCGAGTTCAACTTCCCCGAAGGTACTGGCTACTCTGACGATCTTTTCTACTGGTGCCACGTAAGTGACAGTCTTGACTATCCGCAGCTTCCTCTCAGCCAAAGCATTCTAACAATTGTTTTTATCTAATCACTACAGATCCATTCATTGATGGGCGGTCGCGTCAAACTTCTGAGCGGTGGCGACATCATCAACGAGAGGAACTACCCCCCGCATTTGATTTACTTCTCTCCTCCGGTTGAATATGACGTTGAGTGTGGTACCTACGGTCTCGAGCCTTGGCAGCTTCCCAATGCCGAATGTCCCCACCGATTCGTCTGTAACGTTGATGAAGTTCAAGATTCTGCCATCAGCACCTTTGCTGGATGCCTCGAGTCCATGAACTGTCACATGTTTGCTGGAATGACCACACATGCTACTCAAGGCGACATTCCGCTGTTTATCCACCAGATGATTCCTCACCATCGTAAGTAATATTCTTGCGTGTCTGATTTACTTAAGTGTACGTGTTTCTCACTCAATGAATCGAATGCACAATACAGAGAACGCCGTCAACATGGCCAAATCGTTGCTCAAACACTGGAGTGAGAAATGCTCAGACCTTTCAGGCGCTGATGAAAGTGATGACTGCATAATGGAAATCATTCTTAGAAGCATTGTTAATGCCCAGAACGCCCAGATCCAGATTATGAGGGATATCTTGGCTGCTGAAAGGTATGTATGTCTTTCGCCGCAGCTATATTTATTAGTTTCAATCTCCAAGCATCTCAAGACATTTAACCTGTTGTATTCAGTTGGACCGAGTTTGATGACTGCCCTGTCAAAATCGGCAACACATTCGAAGATATGATGGAACACGGATCAGCTGGAAGCAACTACGAGCATAACTACAGCAATGACAGTAGTAATGAAGGAATGGCTTCCAGCGACGATGCTACTTGGTCTGATCATGGTCACCGCGCATTGTGTAAGTGCATCTCCACACGTATCATTTATCACGCCTACAAGGTATGAACACTAACACTCTTTTGTCTCATAGCTTCTAATGATGGAATCTGCAAGATCTCATGCGATAGCGACACTTGTGATATCTATGTAGAAGTCGATCTCTTCGAGACTGTTCTTGGTGCCTTCAAGTTCGACCAGTGTGGTGACGAGCCTTACCCAACCATTGGTTTGGAAGTCGGCAAGACTTACCGCTTCATTCAAAAGAACATCAACAACTATTACCACCCTCTCGGCTTCGCATACTTTGCTGATGGTGCACACGCTGACAAAGAAGAGCTAAGCGAAGATGATTACCTCTCATACAAGATTGATGACAAGCATGTAGGTCTCGATGGATACGAGCCCAAATTCTTCCACTCTCCTACCGAGTGGGCTACTTATGGAACTTTCAATGTTGACCTGACTGTGCCTGAAGACCACGGCGAAGATATTTTCTACTTCTGCCACATCCATGAGTTCATGTCTGGAAGAATCAAGCTCACGAAGAACGGGGAGGTCATCAACTACGAAAACGTGCCTGAGATCCCTTACAAGCAAGAGTACCAATCGAGCAGTTTTGATAAGGAGTGCGGCACCATGCACCTTGGTGACTTCCAGCTGCCTCATCCTGAATGTCCTCACAAGTTTATCTGCGATGGTAACTCTGTCAGCACTTTTGCCACCTGTCTTGAGGCTATGAACTGCGCAATGATGGTGGGAATGACCACTTACGTTGAGGACCAAAATGACGGAGACGTTGCCTTGTTCAACCACCAGATGATCCCCCATCACGAGAATGCTGTCAACATGGCGAAGACAATGCTCAAGAACGGAGGTCTCAGTTGCGATGACATCACTGGTGACTCCACTGATTGCCAAATGCTGAGAATCATGTACGAGATTGTCAACAACCAGAACTTCCAAATACAGTCAATGAGAAAGATTCTTGCTGACGATGGATTCTCTGAATTCAATGACTGCAAAGTTAACATCAACTCCAAGGACCATTACTCATTCTTGAGAGCATAGACTTGCCGACTTCCATAAATCATTGTATGTACCCATGGCCTTAAAACGGGGAACTGAAATTTATAAGTATGAATGTGAATGTGATGTGTTGATCTGTGTCACTAGAGAGCTAAGTACAGTGAATAATAAAATTAGGATAAGTATTAGATTGGATATTCAGAGCCATGTGTTCTGGTACATTATGGATCAAATCAAATCCCTCATCCGTCCATCGTTGCTACCACTGGTAGATAGGATGTGCTGCTGCTGTGCTCTTGTCTGCTACTGCTGTCGCTGCTGGTATGCTTTTGTTGAGGCTGCTGATTATTGCTATGGTGATGCCTTCATTTCTCGCCTCTCCGAAGAGAGAAAATGTCGGGATTATCTGTAAAGGTAAACTACAGTTTTTTCAAGGATAGCCCGTGAGGTTGAATATTTTACCTCTACCTCCTCTAACAACTTTCACCCTCTTAGCCAAAACGATGATGATGTGTCTTGGAATGAGCAAAAGGGATCTCAATGTAGTCATCTTGCCATTTCATTTGCTTCACACAAATCTGCCCAGTATTCTTCCCGCGGCAAGCCAGATTCACCGTTAGTTTGGAGAATGCAGCAGCAAATGCGCCATCGGCATCACCCATCTCAAGAAACAACCTATTGAAGTACTTGTACAAAGCCCAGGTCAATGGTCTGTCTCCATCCCAAATGTTCCCTCATGGTTCCCTTCACCTGCTTGCATGGCTTGTGCTGATAAGCGAGTAACCCGATCAATGTCGTCTCGAACATCTTCATCAAAAGCCTGTAGAGGTGAATATCTATAACGCCTGAACAGAAAAGTCATACTGGATTGATAGCTCGCGTATGTTTGCTGGCCTTTCTTGATCCCATTGTCATTGGATTTCACGGTAGTGAGAAATTGTGCAAATGTATCGGCGGATGCAGTAAATGCATCAAATATGACTGTCTGACGTGGAGGTGTTGATCCTGGTGGTCCAAGAAAGGACGATATCTCAGCACGCAAGAGGCCTTCCAAATACAGAGAAGATTCTTTTTCCCCTTGTCTCTACTGTACTTGCGATGGCTGGCTATGACAGATGTATAATCAGGTTCAACTGTTATGTCATCAAGGCGATGGCGCAACTCATCTGTCAACATGGAGGCATATTCGCCTCTAACTCATGACTCTCCAACACCGTCATAGAGAAACAAAATGAGACGTTCATTGTTGCGCTGA
>JALLPI010001126.1:0-20049 GCA_036939935.1 Cyclotella atomus
AGCATGTTAGGTTTGGCTGTGCAGCGGCTGCAGCAAAGCTAAGATTTCACCACTGACAAAAAGATAGGTAGATAGGAAAGTATGGTACAAGCTAGGTGAAAATTAAGGACTTATGTACTTGCCTCTAAATGGGCAGGTATACTGCCAGAGATGCTTTCGGCTGCTAGTAAACATGCAGGGGTCAATTTTTCAACAAAACTTTGGGAACACCATCAGATGGGTACATACGACAATTCTAGTAACTAGTATGATCATCAAATCCATTATGCAGCATTGCACATAGGAGCTTGGCTGTATTTTACTTGCAGAATGGTTTTTTCGGGTCGTTTCCCCGCCAAACAATGACCTTCTGACCAATTTTTCAACTTCAAAATTTAGAGCCATTTTCACACACACTATTACTATCTTATTCCCAGTTTGCAGGTCCTAACTCAGAAGTTCCAAAATTGACCAATTTTCCACTGCACCCCCTACAACAAGCAGATTTGAACATCGTATAAAGTATTACAAAAGTGAACACGCAACAAGACTAGGTTGCAAATTCCGGTCGCAGTTCCGGTCGCTTATGGGTTGGAACCTGGTCGGAACCCGGAATGAGACCCGAAGTTTCGGCAGAGCGGTCTCAGCTCCGGTCAATTTTTCTTCAACTTGAAGGCAGCTCAACTGAAACTTTCTTGATATTGGCTTCACGTTGAGGTGCGAAGGCTAAAAAATGATACATAAGCCCTCTGCGATCATATTAGGCCTGCTTTGCAGTGGGGGGAGGGGGGGGGGCGTTCAAATCGGCTGATGTGTGAAAGTGTGTCATTCAAAAACTGGGGGAGCGGCGAAACCTCAATCGTAAGATTCCGGCCCCAAAAATCTGGAATCAGGTACAGAATCAAAATTCCGACCAAGATTCCGCCGGAATTTGCAACCAAGCAACAAGAGGCCTCTCCAATATCTACTGCAAATGAAAGCAACACCCTCTGCATGTATTGCATATTGCAGATTAAAGCAACCAAGCTACCAAACAGTCTCGATACACTTGACAATACGCAACACTTTATCGGTTGCTACAGATTAGTGCTTACGAGAGCAGGGGATGATGTGGACAGTCGTTATATATTAGACATTGGGCATCGATATTACTTGACAACCAACCAGCAAGTGGAACTTTGTTTACATGACAGATGCATATGATTTATTGTAGTTAACTATTGAACTTATACTTTACTCCTGAATTAATTTGTACTGATATCAATTATTATTTGTTTGATCCTTTACTGTTGTGTTATTGTGGATTCTTGGAGAGACGGTTCCTGGATCAGATTTTTGTCATCGTTGGATGTTGGTCTATGGTTTTTGTGATGAAGAGGGCTCGATGGAGGATCAAAATTCTTCATTTTGGCTGATTGTTGTGTGGTCTTTGGGTTATTTGCATTTCAATCCACGTATTTGCATTAGAGATCAGTTCTCTCCACAAACATAATCTTGTGTTTGCTACCCTCGGCTTTTGTCATCACGTGCTGGCAAAGCGACTGGGACATAAGACAGAGAAGACTTTCCCGCAAGGGCGTTGCATCATAGCAGTCCTTATCAATTATCAAGATGACGGTTGTTGTTGCGTCAATCAAGAGGCTGCTTGTTCGTTGATTTTGATGGCTGATGGCTTCATCGATGCTCGATGACAACTCAGAAGACCGGGTGTGCTGCTGCTGCGTCACTGCTGTGCTGCCGTGGCGGCATCGGCTGTGAGTATGAATGGGGGCGGCGGCATTGAAAACAGGTGAAAAGCATGCAAATTTGTGGTGGCTAAAACTCGGGCTAATTTAGCTTCTTAGGTAATCTCAAACGTTCGACTCCACCATCCCCGCTTATTTGTGAAACCTCACCAGTGTCATTACAACCACTGAGAGCTTGAGATTTTGTCAACGAAACAAGCAATTGAGTGGTTTTTGACGTCACTCCAGGACTACCTTTTCTCTCTAGTGATCGTGAAAGAAGATTCCATGAATCCAACAGTGGTCTCACACCAGTGACATGAACTGTGAGTGATCAAAACAGTGGTTGTTTTTTGTGACGCAACCACGTTTCATGGCCAAAATCAAAAGCTCTAGTGGTTGTAATGACCACTGGTGGCTTCACAATGAGAAATGAACCACCACGCTGAGAATTGAACCAGCTTTCAGAACTTTGAGGAAATCATTGATGGGGGCATCTTGAGGGCATGATCATTGAATGGTATTGGTTGTGTGGTTAGTTGTTCACTAATTGGGTGCAACCAATGGAGTATTATTATCATTCATCATGTCAAGGTCTATTTGAGGCAAAAATGGCTTATAAACAATGCAAGACTTCTCTTGCCATAATTGTACACAACAATAAACCTCAAGATGACAAATGGACGGAAACAAACGGCATGAATATTAAAAAACAAACAAAATTGCTAGAGTGATATCAGCTGTGGGACAATTGATAATATGCTATAGTTGTCAAATCTTTCTCCATCATGCGGAGGTCTTGTAATTCTCAGCTGACTCAAGAGGGGTGAATCAACTGGTATTGTTTGCAATGCAACTGGAATGACAAAGGTTTTGGATAGAAGTAACGGCTTGCATTCCAATTTCAATTGCTGGGAACAGAGTTTGTTGTGTTAGAAAGCTTAATTGTCCTGTAGCTTTGATGCTTGATATTAATTGGTATCCGATTGTATTCTAGTCGACTAAAGGTAGACATCTTCACTCATTGATTGAATTCTTTAGATAGTGAGCAAGATGCTCATAATTATTTAAATACTAAAACATTTGCAAACAATGTAAATCTCCGTAGTCTTGTACCTATCAATGAAGCTCGAGATACTTCGACTTCCAACACTCTGCCTAGCTTGAGTTTCATTGTACTCATGAGCTCTTTGTAGTATTTAAAACCTCTCATTACTTGAGATAGGACTGCACTGTGTTCAATTTGAGATGTACATTGCAAGGTTTTATGTTTCACATCATAACTTGATCTTGATCTAACCCGACCACCCTTGCTCCAGTTGACAAAGAATTGAGACCAGACACGTTTAGTACAGCCTCCTTGAACCTTGAAGTTGTTCCATCATCGGAAGGACAGTACTGGCACTCAATAAGACCACAGTACCACAGAAAATCACAGTGGCACGTGATTATGCCATAGAATCACTGCTAGACAGTGGCAAGCGTATGTGATTGCGTAGAAAGGTCGTAACTTAATTTATGAGCTTCTTGCAACTCTTGCACTTTGTAAACTGTAGGAAACTGCGAGAACTTCATATTTGAATTCGCAGTTCTCCTAAACTAAAAATGCTCCAGTGTATCCACAGATGGTAATCTAACACACCCTTGCAGTGGAGCTTTTGTGTCCGCTTTGGATATTTTGTTGGTAGCCGTTCGCTACCATACAAATTCCTGTGTACGTACGTATCACATTGGTATGAGAAGGTTCACTTCATCTGAGCTTTCATTCTCTTCCTCAAATCCATCACCACTTTGTAAGGCGTGAGGATCTCACTTCTCATGTTGCGGTGATGGGCGGGCGAATGATGCTTCGTCCAATAATCCCCTCGTTGCAGACTGCCGGGGCGCCAGTAAAACCTGAATTGCTTTTGATTTACACCTCTGTCGCGTAGCCAATGGAACCTCATGTCCATGGCTTTTTTTCGTTTTGGTTGAACCCGCGAATTGATAATGCCGTCTGCGGTCGAGGGGGGTTGGGGATGTCCCATCTCCTCCAAGATATTTCGTTCTTCCACCCCCTTGCGTGCATTCGTGTAGAGAGATCCAATTTCGGATTCTGCTGCTGACGACATGACTGCTTTTATTATTGATGCTTCGTTGTAGATGGCACCGTTGTTTGCTGGGAATGGAACATTTTCTGACAGAAAATGGTGTCCCCCTGCTCTGCTTCGAGCTTCCTCTTCGTTTAGGTAGCTTGCATTGCTATGGATGGCAAGAACCATGTCACTTGCACAATATGTAGTGACCGCTGGTTCTTGTGTAGCTGCATAGTCGAGGAATTGTTGTACTTGTTTCATTGTTGCTTGCGTCGGCTTGGATTGTTGAGCTGTTAATGCGCTGATTGGAGTCAACATTGTTCCATCGACTGCCCTTGCATACCAATTAAATCTTCCAGTCACTTGCTGAACATGTTTTTGCCCATCTGCTCCCACAGGTTCACTCGTATTATATTCGGCGAATTGCACTTTGGCACCATACTTTGGTTCGACGTGTGGATAAGGTGAATCTTGGCGTTGGGTTGGTGTGATGTTGTCGAATTGTCTCAGTGCTTTCTGAAGGTAAGGAGCCATTGATAAATGTACCTGCCTTTTCTCGTAGTCCCAATCTAACTCTATTTTCACGTATTCTTTTCCTTCTCAATCAACCGTGACCTCGTAATACTTTTCGAGTGACTTGATGAGATGGTCTAGATCCTTTTCTTGGATGTACTTGATGCCAAAATCGTCCACCACCAATACGAATTGAATTGGTTTGGTTTTGTGCTTCCAAAATCCGGGAACAATCTGGCTTTGGAAGTATCCTTCTTGGTTCAGTCGAGTTTCGAGCAAGTCGTGTCCAAGAGAGCCGGCTTGAGGTAAGCCATACATGCCTCGGATGACCTTTATGTATATCCATCCATCAGGTGTTGCTTTCTCATGCAACTTGTACTCTTTTATCACCTCCTCAGGTATATCTGACAACTTAATCTTGGCATATTCAGGTTGCTTGAGTGGTGTCATGAGATAGAAGTTGGAGATATCAGCGTTTGCAAATTTGGCACCCGGTGTCGAGATGACACTGTTGAAGAATATTTTGATGAGGAGCAAGTTGGCAGTTGGAGTACCTACATCTTCTGGGTAGTTGATGAGGCTGCCTCCCATTGTGGCTCTGGTGCGACATGGATCTTTCTTTTCGGTTCGGACGGTGCACACAAACTTTGATATGTAAGTGACATCTTTGAGTCTGTCTGCTGGAATTTTGTGTTTGTGTATGAATCGTATCGTGTCAGTACCTTATATTCTTCCTCCAATGCCTTGAGCTAACCTTCCAAATTCATCTGCTGCTGACCTGAACGATACTCAAGGAGTTTTCCCGTTTCTTGGTCTAAAACTGAGTTGGCTGCTTCTCTTCTTCGACGAGCTACTCGTTCCGCAATAGATTCCTCTGGGATTGGGTTAGTCAGGGCCATTTGATCGCGTTTTGCTTTTACTCGAGCCGCTATGGAATCGGATGGGACTTCAATATACTTAGATGGCTTCAGGATGGGTTTTGGTTGAACAATCTGCTTTGGTTGTGGTTGAACAATCTGCTCCTTGGGCGACGCAACAACCAACCGGGGTGAGGGCTCTACCGTCAACCTGACTGGCTCTGACTGTGCCTCCGGCTCAACAAACTGCACCCTTGGAATTGAATCGGTGAGTTTTGTTTGTTGGTTCACCCTTGGAATTGTTGCCTCTGTTGTTGGTTGCAGATTTTCTTGGAGTCGTTCAAGTGCTTCCATTTGTGCATCGTCTTTTGAGTGTTGTATGCCTTGGAGTGCTTGCATCATTTTGTGATATGCCTGCACAACTGCATCAGCAGGCGTTACCGTCGGCTGCGTGATGTACTTGTGCTTGAAGAACACAGTGTCTGCAAGTCGCTTTGCTCTCGTCTTCTTGACAAAAATGATGTGCGTCCTGTAATGCTCTGGCGATGTTTGCAAATAGAATCCGTCTCCCGAATGCTCACCAAAAGTTTTCCTTCTGCTTGGTTTGATGTGGAATTGTACATTGCATCCCATGGGTGCAATTGGCATTCGATTGTAATCGAAATTCCCATGGTGATAGGCGTACGCTGATATGTTGGGTGCTACATTCGATTGACGCAACAAATTCAAGGTAAGAATTGTCTGAGGCAACAACTCGTCCCATTGATGTATTGGAAAATCGTCTGCAACGCCCGCTAACACTGAAATGAAATGTCCTTTGAATGTTTGGATTGCTCGTTCGGCTGCATTTCGTCGGTGTTGATCAGCTGGAGTTAATTCCACTCTGCATTTGTTCTCACGAATTGCTTCTTTCAACTCTTCAGGTGCTTCATTGTCAAGGATGTGCCAGTTGGGACAGACAGCGCCGGTTGCTTTCCATCTTTTGAAAATGGCCTGGTATGCTGAGGTAAGAGCTTGTGCTTTCCGTGTCTTGATTGGTTCTGCATCGATGTAGTTTCCATCTAACTCTACTGCCACCATGATGTATTTATGTCCACGAGCTGATGTGATAGGAAATCGACCAGTTTGGTCTGAATACATCGCCTTCTTCGTGGCGTCAAACACACGTAAGTAAACATCCTTGTGTTTTACACCTGGGTTTGGTTTGAACTCTAACATTGCATCCTCATCTATGACTTTTGTCGATCTAACACCTTGCTTTGTCTGCTTCATATGTCCTTTTAGCGTCTCGTCCGATTCGGGGAAATGCTTGGAGATATTTTCCGGTGTCATGCCGGGAAAAGTGACGAGGTTCCCATTGCGGGCTGCAGTGAGTAATGTTGCTTTTGGTGGAAAACCCAATGCTGCATGCAAAAATCTAACCACCTCTTTTGTACTTGGCAATTCGTACACACTCGCTGCTGTTTCGGCGAGGTTGAGGCTTGGACTGGGTGTGGGGGTATCGACGATCGGGACAATCCACAACCCTCGCTCATCTCTCCACCCTTGGAGAGTCGGCGGCTTGGCAGCAGATATTTTGACGTCATTCGAATCGAAGATACTGACTCCTTTGTGTCCAGGTAAGAATATTGTTGTGTATCCATTGTCGGCTAATGATGCTACACTCATAAGTGCTTTCTGCGTCATGCCAGGAACAACAAGTGCTTCTCTTGCACCCTTGGAGAGTGCGCGAGTTGGGAGCAATGCAGTGTGAGAAGCTGGCAGTTCATTGCCACTGGCCGTGACAACTACTTTTGCAGACGTTCCGGTGAGTTTCATTCCGAGTCTCGAATTAACAAATGACTTTGATGCACCAGAATCTAACATTGCTTGCGTGATTGCTTCCTCGATTGCATTGGCCTCGTCTGCACAATGCTCTCGTTTGGCTTTTCTCTTTTCAATGCGCCGTGCCCAACGACGTGAGGCTTTTGAAATGGGGCGGTTGCCGGTGTGTTCGGCGGGAGTGGCTAATGCATTCGGTGGTAGTGCAGGAGGTGGAGGGGCGAGTCCAGAGGCGACCAGGTAAGGGAAACCCTTGCTTAGTTTAGTGATACAGACCTCACCCGGTCGCCACTGTTCAGTGGACTCGTCCTCCGCGCACCCTCAGGTGCTCTTCTTGCTCTTCCAACCGGCAGGGCGTTTCTCCGCATTGGCTTCGAGTTCAAAACACTTCTCTGGTTTGTGGTAAACCTCCATGTTGCAATGGGGGCAGAGCTTCTTTTTCTTTGCGTTTGGGTTGGGAGTGGGATTGGGGGGATTAGGTACGTTGCCCTTTGATCCAAGTTCTTTCTTGAACAACTCCATCATTTCTTTGAACTGCTGTGCACTCTTTTCATTGATGCTGTTTGCAACCTCTGCAAAGATCATGGCCTGGGCTTCGAGGTGGGTGAACTGGTCCACCTCTTTGTCAGTGAGAGTGTTGGCGATTCCGTGGCCAACAGAGCTGGCCGTCGACTTGTTCTGCTTGTGGTACTTTCCGTACTCCTTTTGCATGAACACTCGGAAGTTGGCAAAGGTCTTGTTGGTTGCGGGAGTGGCGTCCCATTCGCGAAGTGCATTCTCGAATTGGCCAGACTTCTTGAAAGTGGCCACTCCAAAGGCAAGTCGCAATTCTGGATTCCTATTTTGTCCAACTTTCAACAACTGACGCTCAAACTTGTCTCCTCTTGCAAAGTGCGAAGCAGGGGTTTCAATGCCATCCCACTCCTTCTGCAGATTCATTGTGAGCTCTGTCACATCCATTTCGTCGAGGGTTCCTCCAACTCCTCGAAGGTGAGTTAGCATTTGCAATGGTGTCAGGTGATTGAATCCCAAATTCTCATCTTCAATTGCAACAAGCCATTCTGGATCGACCGCCTTAACAATTGCCTGGCGAAGGAAGTTTTGGACGCCATGATGTGTTTCATACTCGACAATCTCGGCTTTGTGCTCGGCGACTTGGCGTTCGCGGACGGCAGCGTCATTCGGATCGACAGTTGCAGGGTATGCTCCAGGGTTCGTTGGGATCACGTAAGCGGCATTTCCATTCGAAATGAGACGGTATTCGGCATCTTCGAGGACGAGTCCGACATGGCCATGCTCTCCGCCCCCATTCTGAGTGGCGATGCTACCAGCGGCATTCGACAATTCTTTCCGTAACAAACTCAAATCTTCATCGGTTGGTTGCCCCTCAATCTTCGTGATTTCAAACTTCTTGAGCGCATCTTCGATATCCTCGCGAATTCCCATTGTTGCAATGCTTTGTTTCTTTTGTCGTTAAGTTACGACTGCTAGACAGTGGCAAGCGTGTGTGATTGCGTAGAAAGGTCGTAACTTAATTTATGAGCTTCTTGCAACTCTTGCGCTTTGTAAACTGTAGAAAACTGCGACAACTTCATATTTGAATTCGCAGTTCTCCTAAACTAAAAATGCTCCAATGTATCCACAGATGCTAATCTAACAGTGCCCGCGACCGGAAGGAATTTCTCCGGAATTTTGAACCTAGGACATGAAAGTCAAGGAAATTGCAGACTTAATTGGTAGGCCTTTGGTTGATGGGACTTGGAAATATAGAGAAGGGTCTCAGCCTCCAGCTCAACGTAATGTAGTGGTGTGTAGCGATGAGCCTCTTGTGAGAATCACAAATAAAGAAGGCAAAATCAGCAAAAAGAAGTTCCCCGGTAAGCAAGCTTGTGTGGTTCAACGGCCGTGGCTTTCTCTGTCGTCTTTGGGGAGATACCAAAAATACCCAGTGGATGTGGCTGATTGTGGTATGGCACTATGTCCGCAGAGTGCCTCAAGAGCTGATCCTGAGCAATAGGCAGGTCATATGCATGTTTGGTCGGGCATCAAATGTCGGAATTTCCTGGGGTGGGGTGTGGCAAAGTGCATAAGGAGCATAGAATCACTCTGGCAATGAAGGACTACCAAGAAGAGAGGATGAAAACCGTTGAAGGTAAGAGAATACATTTTATTATTTGTATCAACCGTACTAACAACAATGACGTTGTCTGCCGCACAACATATACAAGAGGAGAAAGAGGAGAGGAGGGTCGCTCTTCTTGAGAGTACTCAAGATAAGTCAACAAAGAAAAAGAACAATAAATCAAAGCACAAGAAGCCTTTTACTCCTGTAGCAGCGACACGAGCTGCAAAGAAGAACAAGACGGATAGGAGGACCAGGACTGGCAAGAAGTGAGATGGCGTACATACATAATCAATTACAAATACATACAGCTCTCATGTAGGTGTGTGTTCATACACACTATACATTACATAAATTAACAATTACTGTTGCAGTGATTGCCAGTTACTAGTAAACTTCAACATCTAACACTGCACCTACCAAGTGCTTAGCAGGTGAAGTTTAGTAATTGTAGCGGGTGAAGATTTGTGACCTTGCACCTGCTAAGCGCTTAATAGGTGCAATGTTAGATGTTGAAAAGTATTGATGAGGAATGCTGGTATAAAATGATGTAAAACATGTTGACAGCATTGTAGGCTTCCTCCCGACACGTCTTGGGTGGATTCAAGTGCCAATAACAGGCTGTGAAAGCAAGATATAGCCATACAGAGCAGTTATATAGTCAGTTCATATAGTCAGCCCTTAAAGCAAGAAGCTTTACTAGTAAAAAAGTGACTATATCATTTTGTCTATAGTCTCCACCACTGACCACTAGTTTGTTCAATCCATTGATGTATGAATACCTCTTATTTGCACCTAACTGATAAGCAGTTTTAGGGTCGAGGTTTCACGCCGCTGGAGGCCATTCCGAACGCATTTGAGCCTTTGCTGGTGTTCTTGGCACTCCCACCTATTTTCATTGGCAAGCTCTCTTTGTAGACGACTACTTATACCAACTTAATTGGAGCAGTACGAGCTGTCCCATGAAATTTCGGATTTTGGACTTTTCTAGATATTTTGTATTTCGGAGCTTGCACTTTCGCTTCCGAAATCCATCTGTGGTAGGTAGAATGCTTTAATAAGACGCACTAATACGTAATAATCCAGGTAGTTTTACATGCTACATGCACTGCAACTGTTGAATTGGAACAATGCGGCAACGAATGGGGTTGAATGAAGGAGATCTAGCAATTAACCTGGACTGCAATATCGCAATCTATCAGATTGTTACATTAATGTGACTGTATTGGGTGTTTAAATAATAAGTTAGCTGCTGCAAATCATGTGCAGTCTGCACATGTTGGTTGATTTGCAAATAATAGCTCCAGTAAAGATTGATTGTTGCATGTTTGTGCTGCTTGACACAGTCAAATCAATATGCTCTTCCCTTCGAATTCAACTTGTGTTTATTGCTAATGTGCAAGTGCCCCACACCCCATCTCAGCAGACAGCCTCACCCGTCTTCTCTTCTGGCAGTGTTTCCGCTATCCACTTCCACAAAAAGCCTCCTCCTCAACACCCCGTCCCAAAACAATTGCAACGCCAGAGAGGGATATGGAGGATGTAATGAGGAGGTGAGGGCAGGAGAGGCGGTTGGGGTTGGGCAGCATAATGGTGTTGGGCCGAGGCGTCTGCGGTGGATATGGGAGGAAGGAATGGATGCATCAACCGGTCTCAACATCTCTGACGATGAGGGCAACAAAGAAGAAGCGGTTGGCAGCGTTGGGCTCAGTGTTGACCATCCATTGACGTGATAGATGAGGATGAGAGGGAGGAATCATCACTGTCAGAGGTGTTGGAGCTGATGCTGCTGTTGCTGCTGTACAGCAGATAGGCGCCCTATTGATGAGGGTGCTGTAGATGAAGGAGTTGGCGGCATCTGGGTCAATGTTCATGGTGATAAAGCGTTGGCGGTGAATGTGATATTAGCAGAGGCGGTGGAGAAAGAGGCGATTTTGGATTCCAAGAACGGGTGAAAATTTCTTGCCGAAATTGGGGGCAAGAACGGATGAAAAAATATTGCCCGTTTTTGACATCCAGAATTATTTTGAGCTGATAAATTAAGAACTGATTTTGGAGGTACAAAATCGTGTTTTTCCGAAATTGCGTGACCGTTCTTGTAGGCGGGAATGAATCAGATCCGGATTTCGGGTTTCGGTGTTACAAAATAACAGCCTTAACAACTGAGAGTTGAAGGTTGAAACTGCCTCTTACCGTGACATTTCGGACTATTTTATCAAATTACTTCCAAAGGACACGGCGCCTTTGGTGCCGTCTTTCGACAATAACTCGGACAATAGTATGGACAGGAATATTCCTGCATCCAACTCGTCCACCTCAGAGGAGTCTTCAGATGAAGAATCTGTGAGGCTACCTCTGGCATTGTTGTCTTTTCGAAAGTTCATGTTGGAAAATACAATGTCCCAGCTGTCCAATTGTGTACTTTACTAAATAGTATCGGCATAATGTACATATAAGGTTTCAAATAGCTATATTATGGATATGTACTTTGGTATTCATTTCTTAAATTCATTTAGACGTAACAATTGAAATTGTTAAAAAGTTTTCAGTCCGGGCTTCAGGACGACAATGCTCAGGCTTCAATTTTTGTAAGTCAATTTTTGATTCAGAGCGCGCTGGGGCCCTTCCCAGCTGCGCAAACGTTTGCAAACGCCCAAAAACTGACTTCCTTCGGGGTGCTAGCGGCTCGACCCGCCAAAAATAAGTGGGGTCCCGGGGAGGGCGGGCACCGGGACCTCAATCATGTACTTATCTTGGATGGTACCATACCTGGCCAGATTTGAGCGGTAGCGTTCGCACCCTCTCATGTAATGATTCCATGAACATATGGTCATCCTACATGGTATCGCGTTTCGCACCGAGGTGATGCCATGTACCATGTACGTTTACCTCACAAATCCAGGTAGGATTCTGGATGAATACTCTGGAGAATTGGCACCATCACGCACCTCCCAAGGAAATCTACTGCCTCTGTCCAACACTTCCTGAGGACCAAAGTTGGCATTCAAAAGATCCTGCATGTTGGGTGTTGGGAGGGACTCAGCAGCACCCAGAAAACAAAAACAAAGAATCTTAAACGTGAGGGAAATTTTTAAAAAGCAAGAAGAACAAAATTGATCATTCAGACTCTCGTGTTACTCTCTTCTCCTCTGCTGACTGCGCCTACTCCCTACTCTCCCTCATCGCCTCACCATATCCGCTTGCTCCTTGCTCCACTACTGGCTCTTCATCCACACCCTCCACTGGCAGCCAGTGTTTGCTCTCTCACTTCTTTGCATCATCTCACCTCTTGCTCTCACCAGCTTTCCGCTTCTCTTGCAATTGAAGATGGTTTCTCTTGCTCATAAGTCCTCTTACTCTCTGTTTTTGCATCTTTCTGATTGCTTGCCGAGCAGCCGTGACTGGTATTTGGAACAGAACCCAAATGCACCCTAGTACAAGTACCTCCCCCTAAACACTCTCACACAGTGTTGCAAAATGTATTGATGCCCTTTCTAATTCCTAATTTCTATATTCAGCAGCAAACAGTGAATGGTCCCAAAAGTGTCAATAATCTGTCATGTGTAGAATTAATTACAACCAGCAAGTGTTTGTGTTGTGAAGTCAAAACAAGTCAAACAGAAGTCAAAACAAGTCAAACAGACACTGCTCTATGGTCCAGTGAAAAGTTATGTGAGGCCGGCATTTACATTTTGATCACAAAGATTTTGAGACAATAGTTTGGAGTCTGGACGTCAAATTTGATTGTGTCAGTCATTTGTATGGTGTAACACAACTCAGCAAACTGAACATTATACTACAATTTCGGGTTCATATGAAAATTATTGCCCTACTAAGAAAATTTTCATACTCTCCATTATCATTTTTACTGAGGGAAGCAAGGGGGACTGAGGTCTGACGTGGAGACAGTTTGCCACAACTTGAAATCTTTCTGAGCAACAGGCAACAGAATAATACATTTAGAACTTTTACTACGCATTCAACAATGCTATTGATATCTCTCTTGTCATAGACCCAGAGTGGAAGAGATAAATTGGGCCAGACAAAATGACAAATGATACAAAAGGACTAGCCTCCGGGCTCCGCCGGGACATTCCATCACACTCAGTCAATGTGCACACAACACACAATTATCACACCCCATTTGCAAGGTAAAGTGCTAGGGGGTGTGGGGGAGCGCAGCGTCCCCCACAAGGGAAAATATTTTCCACACCTCATTTGTCAAGCACAATATTGCTAGGGGGCGTGGGGGAGCGCAGCATCCCCCACAAGGGAAATATATTTACCTGTCAGTAAGTAGTAGGCAAGTAGGAAAATATCTACCTAAATTTTCCAACTTTCTGACACAAGATACCCATTTAGGGTATCTTTCATATCTTTTTGACACTAACAGACACATGGACGGACACTACAGGGCTCTGTTAATAATATGGATAGGATTAATGCTTTCATTATTTTTTGAGTGGTCAGAGTTCACTGAGACAAAAAATGAACATGGTGTGAGGACTTTAACTTGATCTAATTTAGTTTCATCATCA
Source organism: Cyclotella atomus (assembly GCA_036939935.1). Lineage (NCBI taxonomy): Eukaryota > Bacillariophyta > Thalassiosirophyceae > Thalassiosirales > Thalassiosiraceae > Cyclotella > Cyclotella atomus. The sequence goes on from JALLPI010001126.1 coordinate 13,630, forward strand.
ACATGTGGTTGCAGTCTCAGGAAAAGCTTTGTCGGCAACTTTTATTTTGTAAGCAGAGACTCTGCTTTCCAAAAAATGTGCAAATCTTCAAATCCCATCGTAATAGATGGAATTACTTGTGGCTGGAGCGTGGACATCACATCATCACAGAACATGTGTTTAAAATTACATTTATCATGTTAGTTATCAATGTCTAGATAATAGTTTTCGGACACATCAAGACACATGTGTTCATAGGTTACACAACTTACACTAAAAGGTGTCCACACACTAGTTTGTGGTACATAAATAGAATGTAATGTTTTAGGAGTTTTAGTATTTGTTGTATGTCTCCACTTATTAATTGACATTGTCAAACATTCAACCAAAAAGTCCTCTACTCTTACTAGTTTTGGCACAAGGCACGAGGCAATCTATTGCCTCTGCCCAACACTCACCAATGCTTCCAAAGGAAGAGGAAGGTGACGTTCAAAAGACCCTGCATGTTGGAAGAGACCCAGCAGCAGCTAGAGAAGAGTTCAAATTCTCGTGCTCCTCTCTTCTCCTCTGCTCACTCTGCTCACTCCGTCCACCCCCTCCTCTGTTCCCTCATCATTTCATCACATCCTCTCTCTTCTCACTCCACTACTGACTCATGTCTTTCGCTGACAGCCAGTGTTTGCTCTTTCACTCCTTTGCCTTTGCCTCATCTTGCCTCTTGTTCTTGCCGACTCTCCACTTCTCTAGCGATTGAAGATGGTTTCTCTTGCTCATCACTCCTCTTGCTCTATGTTTTCATATCTTTCTGATTGCTTGCACTTGCACCGTAACTGGACCGAATTCGCAACCAGATTCCAGGTAATTCTCGTGCATTAGCTAGCTTTTGAACCCAAACGTGTCCTAGAACAAAACCTCTCCCAACAACCAATCACACACAGTGTCACAAAATTTATTGATGCCCTTCGCAGCAAACAGTCTCACTTCACATAAAGGCCATAAATGGTCCCAAATGTGTCAACAATCTGCCACCTGTTCATCAATTACAATCAGCAAGTATTGTGTGGTCAAACAGACACACTGTTCTATGGTCCAATGAAAAGTTATGTTGAGACAATAGTTGTCTGGACATCAAATTAGATTTACGTCGTTCATGTGGTGCAATACAACTCAGCAAACTGAATGCTATACTACAAATTTCTAGTCGTTCCTTTTCCCTGATGACGTGAGTCATTTCCCTTGCAACCCAAAAAGTTTCCTGCATGAATATTGATTTCCTATGCCAAAATGGTGAGTGTCCAAGATGCTTGACTCATTTGTTGGTATCTTGTATTCCGTTTGTTGTTTACAAAGACCTGAAATTTTTTGGGTCACTAGGGAAAAATGAAAAGCGGACGACGAGAAGCACCGGTTTGAGAGGAAGCGCAGCAGATTTGAAGTCTGAAGTTTTTCAAGAGGAAGCCCTTTGCGTCCTTCCTGAATGTTTACTACTAAGAGTTTGTATGATGTATTTACTATGTTAAAATAAGAGATGTGAAAAGTTTTCAGTCTGTCTGAGGCTTCACAACGACCACAATGCTTGTGCTTCGACTTTTGTAAGACAAATTTTGATTCGGGCGTGCTGGGGCCCTACCAGCTGCGCAAATGTTTGTAAAGGCCCAAAAACTGAGTTCCTTTGGGGTGCCAGCAGCTCAACTAGAAATTTGTAGTACTACAATTTTGGGTTCATATGAAAATTATCCCCCTACTAAGAAAATTATCATTTTACTGAGGGAAGCAAGGAACAAAAAAGTTTTGTGGGACTGGCGTCTGACATGGAGACCGCTTGCCACAACTTGAAACATTTTATTTTGAGCAACAGGCACTGAATAATACATTTAGAACTGTTATTATGCACTCAAAGATGCTATTGATATCTCTCTTGTCATTGATCGCAGAGTGGAAGAGATAAATCCGGCCAGACAAAATGACAAATGGTATGATACCAGGCTGGGGTTAATGCTTTCGTTATTTTTGGAATGGTCAGAGTTCACTGAGACCACAAGATAACCAGATGTGAGGACTTAAAATTGATCTAATGTTTTAGGAGTTTTAGTATTAGTGACTTGTATGTCTCCACTTATTCATTGCCAAACAATCCAAAGCATTCAGCCAAAAAGTCCTCTACAGAGACGACTCTTAATTCTCAAATTTGTGGCTCCACTATTGCGGCTAAAATTCCGTGATCACTTGGAAAGTTAAGTGTGGGAAACGCCATATCCTCTACATATCTCTTCTCTCCAGTATTGTCTTTCCACGTAGCCGTGACCTTAAAGTCCTGCTTGCTGAACAAAATGAAGTCTTTTGGATTGACGTCGCCGTTGGAGCGTTTGTCTGACTTCTTGCATGCTTTGTTTAGTTGAGGTTGGAGGTATGTTCGTGAATTGAATGTGGTGTAGTTGGTTGGACTTGGAACGTCACCCCAACAAGACGTGAGGCCGTATGACACGTAGTGCTTGCCCCAATCCAGCACATCTTGTTGTTTACCTGGTTTGGCCTTTTCATAGGTATTTGCATCTAGCCCGAATATGAGTTTGTGAGTGACTAGTGCTGAGTCTGAATTCATGGCTTTGATGATTGCAGATAGAACTGGTTTGGTGGCAAGTCCATTCGTATCGCCGTGGAATGAAGCAATGACAAAGGGGATGTTGTCGCGGTCTGTGGCGGTGATGGCAAGAATATCGCCCTTTGCAATGGGTACATCCATTCCTTCTTCAAACGAGCCTTCGACTAGGTGAGTAATTTCAGCACTTGGCCCAGACGGAAAAGTGTCTTTGCTAAGGAAAATAACCGAGTTTTGATCGCGGACTGCATCCAGATCACCTGGGGCAACAATCCAAAACTTCTGCCCGAGTTGGCGCTTCCTGGCTTGATCGATTAAGGACGCGGATACTTCTTGAAGTGTAATGATGTCAGATGCACCATAGACGTTCTCTAGTATATCAAGTGTGTGCGGCACCTTCTTTTTGTTCAAGTTCTCTACCATAGTCTTCTTGAGAGATTGCCACACCGCTGGTTCCGAGACGGTGTTCATCATGTGCACCAAAATTGCGTCGAAAATTGCACCACACAAAGTTTGTAACGGCAACGAAACCTTTTCCTCGGCCTCGGTGATGTCAGGATATTTGGCTTTCTTAATAGGCTGCAGCATCTTATAAACAGGATTTGTCTCGGTCGCCCCCTTGTTCGAAATAGTCAAAGGGGTGTCGAAAATAAACTGTTCCCAGGCACCCCACCATTTGTCTAGGGTGCTTAGGTCGCCATCATACATATTGATAACCGTGGGACGACAAACTGGCTCATCAGATCCCACAACATTTATGGTGTTGGTGATACGGTCAGGCATGGATGCCAATCGCTTGCTTCCGAGTAAAGGATCCTATAGCCAAATCATGCACGCAATTAAGAGTTAACGTCATATGTCATCTTTCGGGGTGCAGAAAGTACAAGAGTTGCATATTCCTCACCTTCATAAATCCCGACACAATCTTTCGATTCTTGAAATCCTCATCCCAGTAATTCATGACACTATCCCAACCCACTTTGCCCATTCTTTCTTCAAGTCTACCGAACATGTCGTCAGTGAATACTTTGTTCACTTCCACATCCTTTGGCCCGGGATTCTCCAGAAACTCCTCAATTTTGGTCATGATTCGTTCGTACTCCGGATTTTCGTCGTATGTGATCCAGTACTCAAAAGGGTTGTTGTTAATTGCTGCGATGTTCCATGTGGCCACGGTGAGGGAGCGATGTGCGGATTTCATGGCCTTTAGACCTGACATGGCGGCGTTTGAGAGTGATGCGTCTGGTGATGCTGAGTCGCCTAGAAATTGGCCTGCACCTCCTATGAAGTAGAAAGAGAGCAGGTTTTAAGTGAGCTGTAGAACACAGACAAGCGTAGATGATAGATGATGACAATCACAAAATCTCATTGGAATATATCATAGATTTGCAAACAACGGCAACCCGCACACACCCTTTTGATGCAACCAAGCGGTATATGACACAGTAGCGCCGATGATCAGCAACGCCTTGTTACGATATGAGGATGGGAGGGGGTTGCCTCCACGATAGTATGTGCGCCTAGATTGGTGCATCCTCAATCCTTACAACATTGCCGCACCAACAACAATGGGGCTGGGCGGCGTCTACATTACCACTATCTACCACACCCGCAGTTTGGTAGGTATGGTATGCATGTACACCACTAGAAAACCACCCAAAGACCGTCAACGAATAAGCAAATAAATGAAGACACACAGTCCACAAAATAAATCTGTAGAAGTCCAATGTTGTGTGATTTGTACTCAGAAGTTTCGAGCAGCTGTGATGACCTGCAGTTTCGAGTGTCGGCACTGGCTCGAACAGCTAAATCTACTCTACAGTTGTGGCATAACTTCTTTCTCATCTATTCGAATTAAGAATTCGAAAGGGCGTGCCAATTTATCAAAAGAATAACCACAGTGAATAATCCATCAATTGAAGTATCACTCCTTGACATCAAATATCGTTTACAAGAAATCAAGTTGAAAACCATCCACAGTATCAGTACATGTCAGTTGGGTAGTACTACTGCTTCTCATGCTCGTGGGTGTACTGTTTCTTCTTTCCAAGTTTAGTGATTCAAACACTATTTCAACTGTTTTTTACTATATAGGAAGCTTCTGAGTATCGTCCAAACAGTGCGTGCACTTTTATCATCGACAAAAGATTCAGATATTGGATATTATGGTAGTTCCGGGCTCATGAATGCATGCACACAGTGTTCAAGTATTACTTCTTGCTTACCCGCCTTGAATGCCAGACAACATAACAATGACCTCAAAAATAAATACTCACCAAACCTCCCGTGGCCCCTCATCCTAACCACGCTAACAATTACACCAACGCCTACGAACATCCCCAACACTGCAGCGAAACTCAGCCGACGTCTGCAGAGATACGAGCGGAGACAGGGGAGAGATTTCGATTCTGGCTTTCGGAATGACGACGGAAAGCCCTCCTCTGTGTCGGGTACAGATGTATAGTCTAGAGCTTGTGGCATTTGTCCTTTTGCCGGAGAGCGAGAGCGATTTCTCATTGTTGTCCCACACTTCCACTCTCTAGAGGCTTTTGATTATAGGGCTGCCCAAATCGATTTTAGGGGCGCTGATCGCCCACTTTTCCGCCCTTTTAGCCACCCATTTTACACGTAGGAATTAGTAGGTTTGCTTGGCACTTCGTTAAGTAAACTAGTGTCACATATGACGTCATCCCTTAAGTAGACAACCTGCTCACGGGGAAGAGCACGTGCAGCCACTGAGGAATCAGTACTGAGGGGTTGAGCGCCCGCCCCTAACTTTCGGCGGAAACCCGCCCGCGCCCTATTCAAAAGCCTACTTCCACTGGGGCGAGTTGTGTGGGCTTCAATAGGGCTATGCAAAATGAAAATTACCTCAAAATTACTTTCACTTTTACCATCGGAATTACTCAAAATAGTCTGACGTATTCCCACGTGCAAATCATACCAAGGAAAAAATCAGCGGAAATGAAAATGACGCATAGAAGCATCTGATGGGTCCTGATTGGCCGGTTGGAATCCCTATTTCCCGGACCTCTTCTCCTCTATTCTCTCATTATTTTAGAGGTTGGGCTCGATCTCCTCTTGGAGCTTTTCCGAGATTTGAGATTGCCCCGAGATTAGACCACGTGAGATGAGATATTTCGAAACGAGATTTTTCCGAGATCTCGGGCAAGATCTCGTGCGAGAACGTACAAGATTCCTGAGAATTCCAACAAAACAGCTTAATTACCCTACGTAAGTACACACTTAAGCAGGGAAATCTCGTCTTGAAATCTCAAACATGAGGGTCACGAGACGAGACACCAAGATCTCGTCTCATCTTGAAAGGTCATCTTGTCCGAGCCCAAACTCAATATCATCATCAACCTCTAACAACAACATATATTTTTCACTACAATGCTGCTGACACAAAGATTGTGACGGTTCTGCTGACACAAAGGTTGTGACGGTTCCAGATGAAGCCGCTGCAATACTTAGCTCTGAGATCGCTTGAGTATTGAAATACTCATCCCATCAAAAAATAGGTGAGTAAATGTTAGTTGTAAGAATATTAGCCTTAATTTGGCTCCTATATCAGTACATAGCTGATACTGATGACAGAGCTTGAAAGTATTTAAACTTGTTATCAATTGTTTGCTCTTCAAAATTATATCTTTTTGGTAATTCATCCTTTCCAAAGGGCAAAAAATACCAGTAAGTAATTATGTATCCCTAGGCTCCAAAAAGCATGCTCCGAGCAACACTCAATACATCTGTGAAACTAAAAACACTAGCCTCCGGGCTCCGCCCTCCGGCTAGCCCTTCGGGACATTCCATCACACTCAGTCAATGCGCACACAACA
>JALLPI010001127.1:0-11773 GCA_036939935.1 Cyclotella atomus
AGCTCTCTTGTGAAACAGCATTTCCGTTCAAGTCCCCAACCACGCGCTTCGAAGGGGGGAGGGGCCCACTTCCCGCCACACTTCTGAAAGTTAGCATTTTTATATTGAACGGACAGGTACTTTCTAAATCTCATAGGCAATCCACGTGTCCATTTTGCAGAACTCCCAACCCTCAAGAAGAGTTTCTTGAATGGTAAACACGCGCAGTCAATAATGCTGGCGCTTTCTTCAGCCTTGGAACGGAATACCTCCTTGGAGCTGAAGAGTTAAAATTGCCACAAAATCGAGTTAAGGGGCTTCAATTGCTGCATCATGGAGGCGACCTTGGTTCGGCGAAATCATATTACCAACTGGCATGTGCATTCTGGAAAAGAGATGATGTTAAGAAGGCGAGACATTTTCACGAGCTTGCATCAATTAGTGGTAATGTGGGCTCAAGACACAATTTGGGTGTAATATGGACCTTGTATGGACAAAGCCATCAAACATTATATGATTGCAGCTGGTTTTGGAAATACTATCTCACTAAGAATTTAAAGCTACTCTCTACGCAAGGGTGTGCAACAAAAGATGATTACCAACAAGCCCTTCGTTCCTATCAAGAATATATGGAAGAAGTCAGGAATGATCAGAGGGACAAAGCTGCTGTGTTTGATGATGGTTAGAAGTATTTGTTCAAGATGTTCGAGGTGTAAACTGCTTGTACTTTTGATAAATGATAGTTACATTTGGTTGAAGCAAGTAAATATCCAGTGAAGGACAAAAATCCAGTTGGACTTAAATCCAGTTGCTATGAATTCTGAATTCTTACCATCTCATTGCTGGAGCTCTTCTTGCAATCTATTAATTAAGTCTCCATAACACCTATTGTCTCTCGTATGGGTTGTGGGCGGACGGGTGTGGATAAGGCTGTTTCCTATTTCTCTCCTATCTCTCGCCTCCACGCTTGAACACTCCCGTCATTCTTCCTTTTGCTCCCGCTCCCGTCCTGAAATCCCGCCATTTTCAACGCCTCCAAACTCCAACCTTAAACCTATTCATTCACCTTCGCTCCAACATCCCATGACGACGTGCAAAATGACAGCAAAGTAATCACGATATCCACCATGCCAAACCCCAGCAAAGCACCCAACCTCCCCGACGCCCGTCGCTACATCCGCCTCATCAAAAAAGAACTAGGCGCCACCAGTCCCCGCTACCACGCCTTCCTCAACATCCTGCGCGACTACGGCTCGACCTCCACCGCCACCTCGCCTCGACAACTCATCGACCGCATCCACGACCTCCTCCAAGGCCATGATGACCTTTTGTATGGTCTCAAATCCTACCTGCCCGAAGGATACAATGATCCCAGTGACGATGAAACGGAAGAATTAATCACACATCATCGTCGTCGATATGCCCCCCAAGTCATTGTATCATGGATCGAACCCGACAAAGAAATCAACCTAGAAGAACTATCCGAACAAATTCACATACAATGCACCAAATGCAAATTCTGCGATGGAGATCGTAACTCCCACGCTATTAAAACCAATGAACCTATATTATTATGTGAATTGAAGGGATGTAATCGTGAGTATCATTTGCATTGTTTGCCGAAAGGATTATTGGTGGGGAGAGATAAGAAAGAGAAGGGACATGATATTGTGGTGGATGGGAGTCATGAGCATATTGTTTATATTGATAAAGATCCAACAGGCGAAGACGAGGAGGAGGAGGATGGGGAAGAGGAGGAGGGTGTACCGCCCGGAGAGATTTATTGCAAAGAATGCGTGGCAGAAGGATCGAGTACGGTGCTGAAACAGTATTTTAGGAGATGTGATGAGATCCGGAGTGATTATTCGTGCAGTCGAGATTATGTGCTGAGCTTGTTAGAGAGACATATGTTGGATAATCCATCGGGGAATATTGTGGACGCGGCGGGGGAGGATGTGTCGCCGGATGAGGAGATGGAGGAGGTACATCTTAAGCCTCCGCCTAGGTCGGAGTTGTGGTATGTGGAAGAGATGAATAAGATGGCCAGAACGAATCCGTTTGAGAAGGAGGGAGATACTGCCGTGCTTGTTCCTGAGAGGACGGAGGGGGGAAAGGATGAGTATACAATTGCCGATTTTTTGATTGGGAAGCCGGTAAGACTGTATTGCAATTTGGACAATGAATATCATAATGGGAGGATTATTGACTGGAGGACTAGCACGGTGTATCCTAATAGTGATGTTGAGAAGTCGTGTAAAAGCAAAGAGAAGACTGTGCACCTTACCAAATTGGATTTTTATGGGTCGGGTCCGGTATCTGCTTGTGAATTCTTGGTTCGCTTCCCGGCCAATGAGGGGAGACGCAAAAAGGAGGTGGAGCAGTGGATCATACTAGAGGAACACAGTATCGCTGTTGGTATTACGCTTGTTAAGGGTCAGTATGATAGCAAGAGTACCTCTCCTGAGAAATGGAGACCTGCGATTGTGCTCGCTCGGAGTGCTTTGGAGTTGGTCCCCGTGAGAGAATTTCTGCAAGAGGGAAAAGATGGTGAATTATTCGGTCGGAAGAAGTTGGAAGAGGCAGAGTCTGGAGTTAGTGCTGCGGATGATCTATTGGCATTGTCGTCTTTTTTTGGAGGCAAGGATCACGAGGTGTTGAATCTGCGTACTGAAGTGAAGGGTTTGATCACGTATGATTTATTGAAGAAGTATCATGTAAATGAAGAGCTTGAGGGCAAAAAAGACACAACCAAGGAAGGAGATGCATCGCTGGGAGCTGGTGCAGTTGGTGACGACGGAGCCGCAGCTGCTAAACCGCGCCGTCTTTCTATTCCGATTCCTCCCAAAATGGGATTGGCATTGAATGAATACAAAGAGCAATACTATTGCTATGAGCAATATAAAACACTTTCATCTCCAATGCCTATAGCTTTGTTGGAGGATAAAGATTCGAAAGAAGATGGGGTGGCTGATGAAATGCAAATTGACGAATTAGTTGATGAGCAGAAGCCAGATGCTACCATATCTCAAAGTCAAGCGACTAAAACTGATGAGAATGAAACCAATATCCCTTCTCTTCAGCCCGTGGACGATGATATGATGGAAATGGACGGGTCGGCAAGTGATCGTGTCAACAAAACCGAAGAGAAGGATCTGATGGAAGCGACACTGGATGACAAAGAAAAATCTGGAGAACTCAACACCTCAGAAACTACTGCAGATCAGTCAAAAGAGATTGGCAATGAAGGTGAAGTAGCCGTAAGTGTAGCTGACAAATCACCGGAGCCAGAAATCCCTAATGACGAAAACACCATGAGTGGCGATGAATCGAACCTGGGCATTGACATTGAAGAAGAAGTTGATGAAGACATTTATGCGGACTATGACATTGTCGAGATTTATGAAGATGATGAGTCTACCTCCTCTGAAGATGTGATGTCTGTTGACTCGGGCATTGAATCTACGGAGAGTTTCAATCAGCGTAATAGCTACAGCCGTAAGAGCAGCAACGGTTCGCAAACTGGAAAAATGGCCCGCAATCGTGAACGCCTTTCTGCTGAGAATAGAAGCCGTAAGACCGAGAACGGAAGTATTGTTGATCGAGGCCAAACTGTCATTGGTGGAAGGAGGGTCGAGGTTGATGTGGTGCGAACAGGGAGCAGGGGGCGTCCTCGTCATGTGAATGTATCACCTGAGTCTAAGTATGCTCCTTTTGCTGAAGAGTTTGAAAGTCGCAAGCGACCACCTCCTGTATCAAGAGCAGAACCAGAGCCGAAGAAACCTGCATCCAAGCCACCTGCGCCCAAGCCTAAACCTGCACCGAAGCCGCCCACTCCAGAACCCGAGTCGGATGATGATAATTTCGTTATCCCGATGCCCGCTGACTTGCCCAAAGGAATTACGCAGAGGCCTTCTGGAAAATGGGTAAGTCAACATTTCTTAGACCTGAGTTTTCGATTTCTTCAAATCTTATGTGCGTTTCCTTTTACCATCCGCAGCAAGCTCAACTGTACTATGCCGGAAAGTCTCGTTACCTGGGTGTGTTCAAGAACAAGAAGAATGCCTTCAAGGCTTACGAAGTTGCTCGTGGTATTTTGATGGATGATGATGCTACTCGGAATGCATCATCCAGTAGTGATGTCAACCTTTATATTGCCAAAGCTCGACATGCAGCCAAAGAAGCTCTGAGGAAGAAGTAAAAGGACATTTATTGAGAGGATTTTGAATGATTGGATAATGATTGAGTGCGTCAACTTCTATATTTTAACTCGAGAAGTAGTGACACATAAGCACCACTGTATAAGATTACTATATGACACAAGATGTAGCTTAAGATATACCATTGCATGCGTTTAGATAATCAGAGCCCCAACAACAAGAATTGGTGTAGAGAAAGGACCAAGTACTCTCTTTGCGGTAGCCATGGCATTTGAGCTTCCATTCCAAATTCGTCCACTTACATCAACAACCCTCTCTACAACCTCCTTGTTCCTTCTTCTTCTAGCCGATATAAGTCTCTTATCGTATTCTTTCCTCTTCTTATCATCAGTTAGTATTGCCGCAGATGTTTCTATAGCATGAAAAGCTTCCTCTGCTCTACCATCCTTGTTCTTATCAGGATGAACTGTTCTCGCCAGATTTCTGTATACCCTTTTTATCTCTTTTGTTTCAGTATGCAAGATAATAAATGGACCAAGAGACCAGTTGAAGATGTAGTAAGGCCCCAATTGGAACTCCAAGTTACGAATGCCCAGTACAGCATAATGATTGCCCTTGGACGCATGTTTAAGTATCCTGGACACGACTTTTGCATCAATTGCTTTTTGTTTCTCAGCTTTCTTCCTCTCATCTTCATTCATTTTCTTGAGGCTAGCTTCGTAGTCTGCTTCACGTTTCAATCGAATCTGCTCGGCTTTCTTAGCGGCAGCTTTTTCATCTGCAGAAGCTTGCTGTGCTTTTTGGGATGTAGACTGCTCTGTCTCTTTCTTCTTGAGCTCTTCCTCGAGTTTGGAGAAGTTGGAGCCAAAAGAGCCCTTTGGCATGTTGGTGTTGGTTTTCCCCATTTTGGGCTTGCCACCCCCTTTCATATTACTTTGATAGGCACTTTGTTGTTGTTGTGCACGCAAGGCTTCCATCTCTCTCAACTCGGCTTCCATCCTGGCGTGCTCCTCATCTTGCCTTGCTTCTTCTGCAAGAATCTCTGCAAGAAAATCCTCATCTTCATCTGCAACACACACTTCCATTGAGAAGATGAAGATGGCCAGTAAAAGCATGATTTTCCATAATGATGGCTGCCGCCGTCTATTTCTGTTAGCAGTTATCATGATGGATCGGAAAGAGAAATGAGACGACAGGAGGAAAGGAAGGGTGATGGTGAAAACACCACATGACAGGTACCATGTCATAGGTTCCATGTGTAGGTGCTCATTTTTTTAGAACATGGCCCCATGGTTATGACATGACAGTAGTTGTTATGACAGCTACGATAGCTACTTCTTTTGCAGGCAATCAAGCATCTCTTTTATGGACAGAATCTTCTCTCTGGGCTGCACATTGTTCCTCAATCTTTTTGGATCACGTTCTACTTGATCAATTTGGAGATATTGATCCCACGTCACTGTCTTTGTTCCATTTGAATCGAGATGGTCAATCAAGCCTGCTCTTCCTTTGGGAGACTCAATCAATGCATTTTGGCACTCTGAAGTGATGTATTTCATAATGGATGCAACTGTATCCTTGGTATCTGTAATATTTGTGCCTATGATTCCACTTGGCCCGCGCTTGATCCAACCTGTGGCGAAGATATTGTTGTCTCCTGAAACCTTGCCATGATTGTTTGCTATAACTCCGCTTTGTTTGTCAAACATTGAGTCACTCATGCCTTCCAGTGGTTCACCTTTGTATCCAACACTGACAATGACTAAATCTGCAGGGATTGTTTCGGTTTCACCAGTACCAACTGCTTGCTGTTTACCTGGCTCTCCTTGTAACTTGGTCCTCTCGAATACTACTTCACTTACTTGATCGGCATTTTGATTGCGTGATTCTATCTTTGTTGGATTCAGAAGTAATCTAAGTTCAACCATTTTGGGTGCGCCTGTGAAAGTATATATCATTGAGAACTATCATGGGCAATGATAAGGATGTTTGTAAGCATATGATACCCTACCATCGTCACTAGAATCCAAAGAAGCGGCATCATGAAGCAATGCATCGATTCTCTTCTTCGGTCTACCTGAAGCGCAGTTGAGTTCCTTGACAGAAGATTCGGTCATTCCCATGTCTAGCTCATCTTGGCGCACTTGAAACGATGCATTATATCCTTCTTTCTTGAGCTTTGTAAGCTCACGCAGTTCCTAAGATAAATTAATTCATATGAGTTAAAGTGAGAATTGATCAAGAGCAATGATGATATCATTAGTTACCTTTATAGTGAATGCACCCTGAACATGACCTCTTCTTCCAGCCACTGTCACTTTCTTGACTCCTTGTCCCAACACATCCAAAACACTTGATGGTGTATCTGTACTTTCCAGTCCAGGCTTTCCTTTTACAAGTACACGTGCACAATCAAGTGCAACGTTGCCATTTCCTATAACCACTACTTGAGCTTTAGAAACCGCACCATTGTTGCCATCGGGCCATAAGCATCTCTGTACGACATCACCAATGGATCCAAACTCCGGATGACCATTGTACCAATTCACAAACTCTCTTGCCGACAACACTCCTTTCAATTCGAGACCAGGTATCCCTAGATTTCTATCTGACTGACAGCCATATGCCAATACAACAATATGGTAAAGAGACGAAAGTTTCTCTAGTGACAAATCACGGCCTACATCAACATTGCCAAAGTAAGATATGGTACACTGCATTTCATCTGAGTGTCCTTCTGCAACTGAGGCGAAATCATTCTCGACATTCTTTACCTCTGGATGATCGGGAGCCACTCCATATCGAACCAACCCGTATGGCGTTGGTAGTCGCTCTACAATATCAATGTCGATTCCCGAATAGTTGAACGGTGCAGATGATGTAGACGATGTCTGTATGGAAGTTTCTTCCTCACGATTAGCCGTAATGAGCTTGGAAATGGCCAATGATAAGTATTTTGCCGTATAAAAACCAGAGGGACCAGCTCCAACAATCACTGCACTGAGACGGGGTTTGTTCGAGGCGGCAGATGTGTTATTCTGACGATGTTGGACCGCAACGCTGCCATCGATAGATCTTGACGCAATCTGGCGACTATCTACGTGAGACCTTGAACGAAGCCACCGATATGCTCCAACGGACTCCAGTCTGACCAAATCTGAGCTTAATCTGAAGCCCCTTATCGTGATAGATCGGAAATTGTTCATGTCTCAAAGCAGGAGGAGAACCAAGAGGAAAGGAAGAGGAGAGGTAGATAGGAGAAGAGGAGGAGAGCTGTATTTCCCGCCACTTTGCTCTTGACATTGCTCTTGCCTCTTGCTTGTGTTTGTGTTTGGTAGCTCTAGAGGTAGGTCTTCGCTAGTAGATCATGCGATAATATGGCACCACCAAGCAAGCTACCCTCACTTTTGCTCGAATGCAATCCAGTTTAAGAGTTGGGTACCATAGTCAGATGTTATTGACAGGTGCATTATTTATTATTCAAGTCTCAAGTTGGCCCTCTCAACCTGCTTGTGCAAAATTATTTTCATGCCCTCTAGTTAGACTTTTTCTATTCCCCTTTTAACTCGGCGCTGCTGATTTGTCCACCTCAAAGTCCTCATCAACCAAAATCATATTATCTAAAGGTTGCCCCGGTGCAACCATGGGAAGGCATGGAGTTCTCTCGATACGCACATGGAACAACACAGGCTCATCGTCGTAATCAAACAAGAACGATCTCATCTTCTCCTCCAATTCTTCTTCGTTGTCGCAGTAGATGCTCTTAATATCAAACGAAGAAGCCAGAGTGGTGTAGGCGGGACTCTTGTTTCGAACAGCAATGTATCGCTTGTCGTGGAAAAGACGTTGCCAGTACTCCACCATCATTTGAGACTCATTGTCCAGAATCATGAGCTTCACGGGAATCTTCTCATCTCCGATAGTTTTGAGCTCTGTAAAGGTCATGTTGAAGCTTCCGTCTCCGTCTATGGAGATGCAAATCTTTGTGGGGTTGGCGAGCTTGGCTCCCATGCAATAGCCGGTGGAAACTCCCATAGTACCAAGAGACCCGGATGAAAGCATCTGTCGCGGCTGAGTCCATGTAATGAGCTGAGCTGCTGCCATTTGGTGAATCCCCACCCCAGTTGTGAAAATAGCCTCATCAATTTTACCACTCTCCAAAAGCTGTCTATTCATCTCAGCAATCACACTCTGAGTATTTATACGCGTTCTCGTCACCTCCTTGGTGCTGCCATCATCATTACTAATGGTAAACTTTTCAGGATTGTACTTTGTAATCTTGATGGGATATTCTGCCTCCAAATTCATCTTCTTCTCAATCCATTGTTTTGTCTTTCTCTGATCCTTCGGTGGATTCGCCCGTATTTCCTCATTGACAGCTTGCAAAAATGCCTTGCCGGTAGAGTGAACAAAGTAGGTCGGCTTGACCTGCTTGGCATTTTCTGAGAATCGCACGTCAACATGGATGATACCTCCTCGGCCCTCTTTCTCGGCTTGTCTTGCGGCCGGGATGAAATCACTAGGTCGACCAGTGATACGATCGTCAAAACGAGATCCGATGCAGATCAAGAGATCGCAATCTTGGATCAAGTAGTTGGGAGTGGCATGTCCATGCATACCCAACATGTTGGTGGCAAGAGCATGCCTCTCATCAAAAGTACCAAGAGCATGCAAAGTCGTAGCCACGGGAATCTGCAAAGTCTCGGCCAACTCCTTCAACTCCTCACTAGCATCATTGGCCCCCTGCCCAGCAACAATAAAAGGCCTCTTGGCATTCCTAATCAAACCCATCATATCCTGCATCAACCCATCCTTGGCACCCAGCTTTCCCATCTTCCTCCCCTCGGGCTTTTCATAAATATCCTTATAATCCACCCCCGAATAAATTGTATCAGTACTATGATGATCCAAATGATAGGCGTCATGCCCACTCTCCACATGCATCAACTTCCCCTCCTCATCCACCTGAAACGACAATCCCTGTCCCACGTTCCCCAAATGAATGGCGGCCGTATCAGGAATCAAACGAACAAAGTCCTTATCCGCCCCAATCTTATCCTTATCCCCCTCGTCGTAAGACGGAATCCCATCCAAAAACTTGGAAATAACCTCCTCATTCAACTGCTGTATCTGCAGATCCTTGGGCAGATCAATAAACACAGGCCCAGGCCTCCCATGCCTGGCCACATAAAACGCATAATCCATAGCAAATGGCACCTCCGCCGCATTCTTAATCTGATAACTCCACTTGGTAATAGGCCTCATTATATCCACGGCAGGACATGACTGAAAGGCATCTTTGGGTGCCGTAGTGGCAGCTTGACCACATAATACAATGAGGGGCACGCCATCGCAAAGAGCATCGGCGACAGGAGTGACTAGATTGGTAGCTCCCGGTCCCGAAGTGGCTACTACCACCCCAGCAGCTAGTTTACCATCGGGTTCGGTGGATGATTTGGCAATACCCTCGGCAACGTGTCCAGCCGAGGATTCGTTGGAGTTGGTAATCCATCGGATTTTTTTGGAGGAGCCGTGTCTTGGATGGTTGGTGTGGAATTGATCCAATAGAGGCAAGATGGCCCCACCGGAATAACCGTTGACTACCTCGACGTTGTGTTCGAGGAGTTTGGAGTAGATGATATGAGCGGCGGTTTCGCCGTGGAAGGTGTGGAGGTATTTCGATGCGGCGGATTTGGCGGCTTGGGGTGTTGACGCGGAGGAGCCGTTGATGTTGAAGCCTGTGGCGATGCCGATGGACTTGCCGGTGGTTTGGGGGTCGAAGACGGTGGACATGTGGAGGTCTTCATGGTTTCGTCGTGTGGAGATGGAGTGGAGGTGATAGTGGGATGGTGGTGAGAGGAAGGCTGAGGTTGAGGCGACGGTTGCGGCTAGGATGGCCGCTGCTGTTGTGAACTTCATTTGTGTATATTTGTCGTGTATTGATTGGATGTTTGTTCTATCAAAATTGGACTGTCTATTATTGTCGCTGCTGCAGTTCGCTTTGGTAGGATTCAAAAGCGCCGCTGTTGAAGGTCGTTGGGGTTGTTGCTTTGCTAGATATGAAAAGGCGGGCGCTCGTTTGAAAGTTGAGTGGCCAAAAATGAGGAAGAGGGGTTAAAGCAAGACGGATGGAGGACAGACTGTTGAGTCACCCCCCTCTCTTGAAAACTTCAAGCTCTCTCTGTTCTCTGGCTGATTCATCAACTCTCAGAAGTTGCTCAACTTCTTGGCATTAGTTACTTATACAGTTTTACTTAGGGGGTCTGTTTCTGATGACATTCATGCACTCGTGATGATGATGCATGGCAAGATCATCTGTCCAATTGCAGCCACCTTGTGACAGTGCCATGTGTCATGAATTTTCTAACGGCATTCTCTTAGAAGTGCAAGGGGCTTGAGAAGTGAGCAGACAGATGAAGTATGAATTCTGTGTATGTTACTTACAGGTAAGGTCCATTTTGTCTACAACATCGGCAGCTAATGCCATTCTCATTAGATCAGGGACAGTTGACCAAGAATTCAGCTAGGATCTATCATGCTTAGAAAAATACTGCCAGAGAAGCAGAAACCTTGTCGCAGAAGCAAAACGTCACAAATCGAAAAAATTTTGCTTTGACACAGCAGATTGCTGCCAGACCATTTCATTTCCTCCTCTTGATCTATCGGGTGATGTTTGAATGGACAAGCAGCTCCACACTTTTTGAGCTGCAGTTGGTTGAAGGTTGAAGGTTTGACAATTTGTTGCCAAATCTAAGCAAATAATCCCACACTGTTTGGTGTCATGACACCCCCCATCTGCTGCTCCCAGACCCTTTCATATCCTCATCATATGGATGCATTGGGTAATGTTTGAATGGGCCAGCAGCTCTTGACATTTGATCTGTTCCACTTCATTTCACTTTTTGAGCTGCAGTTGGTTGAAGGTTTGATGACACTTTGTTGCCAAATCAAAGCAAAAACAATGCTGTTTGGTGTCATGACACCACATCTGTTGCTGCCAGACCCATTCATGTCCTCATCTGAATCCATTGAGTTGGGAAGCTTGGCACTTTGTTGCCAAATCTGAGCAAAATCCCACTCTGCTGCTTCCAGACCCTTTCATGTCCTCATCTGGATCCATTGAGTGATGTCTGAATGGGCCAGCAGCTCCTTGCAGCCAATCTGTCTGTCCTCCTGTCACTTTTGAGCTGCAGTGGATAGGAAGTTTGGCACTTTGTTGCCAAATCTGAGCAAAATCCCACTCTGTTTGGCATCATGACACCCAGTTAAACTAAAACCTATATGTTGTTATTGTATGGCTTAATCAGTGAAGGCACTAATTGCATGACAATGAGCATTCACCCCTGGCAGACTCAGTGAAGCAGCAGGTGTAGCCCGCTGTGATCACAAGGGTGCTGGCGGCGTAAGCAGCATGCCCCAAAACTTTAGAACCATTTGATAATATCCTGCCTTGGGAAGAAGCAACGTCGAAGGATAGCAGTTTTGTCAGCTGCCTTTTCTATGCGCTGCATTTTTTGTACGTTATCGCAAATTCTCATTGTCAATAGCAGTATCCTCCAAGAAGTCATGATGATTGCTAGATTGTCGTGAGCTATTAGACGCGATAACACTAACTCGGGTAGTGTAACGATGATAGG
>JALLPI010001128.1:0-11781 GCA_036939935.1 Cyclotella atomus
TATAGTTTCCCGCCCACGAACTAATTGGTTAAAGTAGAGAATGGCATCAGTTTTCCCATCCAACTGATGCAACGGTTCAACGGATCTGTATGATAGACTATAGTCTAACTGGCTGTGTATTCTATAGTTTAGCTCGGAAAACTATAGAATGACCGGTCTGAAAATTAGCGGTAACAGGTCTAATAAAATCGCTTTAGGTTATGTTGCAAAATTTTTTAACAGTATTATTTTGTGTAATAGGAGGAAGACGAGGAAGCATTATATTTTCCGCCAGGAGACAGTCCGCTGTGTCTGATTTCTAATACTAATACCAAATACCAACCCAACACCAACATAAATCCACGGCACTGTGGACAATTTGGGTGCCAACAACTGCTGTTTTCTTGACGACAATGCAGTATTAAAAAAGCACAAAAAGCACACATGTACTTATGCTGTACTCAAAATCTTTTGCCTCTCTAGTACATCATAAAAGCTAAGCTTCGGTTTGCTGGAGTGAAAACCCTTGAATAACCTTTCTCGTGTCCTGATTCCTTTGTAGACCAAGAGACTTTCTCAGAATTTGCTGTTGGGATTCAACTTCAACTTAGGTTGAGGGACGCACGAAAAGTTCGTGCTTCGTTTCGTTCTCACTTCACACACTCCTCCTCTCTTCGTTTCATCAATAAAACGTTTGACCGGCTGGGGTTGACGGACCACAACAACAAACCAACCTCTTTCTTTTTCCAGCTGCTTCATCTATCTACAACAGCCTCCAGCTTTAGTATGTTGGCCCTACCATCAGCCGCATCTGTTCTGTCCGACGCGTCAATGGTGGCCGAATCTGAAACATTCGAGCCGTCGACATCCCACGGGTTCGCAGCAGTGTCTTCCACTGAACCATCCTCAGCCAACTCTAGCTATCCAACCAGCAAGAACTATGTCATGTCACAAGATATGAATGACTCTCATCTCATATCAAACGATCTCATGTCACACACAAAAACAAACGATGCACTCGACGCCCTGGCGGCTCTGGCCTCCAGCCGGGCCACTCTCGCAGAAGACACTGCCACGATCACTCCGCATCAAACCTCCTCGGATGAAGAATCAACCAACAACAACGCCATGCCCCCACCTCCTCCCCGCGAAGCCCTTCCAACAACCCAAGCATACACAGCCCAAGACGAATCGAGGCTGCTTCGAGAACTACCAGCCCTCCCATCCTCCAGAACAACGGGCCGGTTACGCTCCGCATCCAACCCCGAAGGAATGGAGAAATGGGATTCCTACAGTCGACGTAACGATCGGCAGCATTTCTTCCTTCCATCCTCTATTCTCGAGGAGGAATTGGCATCCACTCGAAAAGTACTGGGAGAATCCGGAGCGGGAGGATCGCTCTCATCCACCGTGTCGGGCTTTCAATTCACCAATTATTCGTATTACGATCAGGGGAAAGTGCAGGAGTTTACGATGTTAACTCCTGATAAGGGCGAGGTGGTTAGTTATTCGGCTACTGCTACTACTGCTGGCATGACTAGTAGGACGAAACGACAAATTAAGCAACCCATGAGATTTGAGGATGCGCAGGTGTTGGGGACTGCGAAGAATGATACTACTAATAACGTATCGGACAAATTATTGCTGCCGGGTAGTGCCAAACGAGGGAGTAGGAAAAAGACAAAGTCTCCAGAGTTGAGCGGGAATAATAATTGTTCTCCCGAAGAAGAGGTGGACGAATCAAATTTGGAGCCGGAGGAGCTGTTGAGAAGAGCACGTAGTCGACTGCTTGAGGATTTGAGTGAAGAGAATGCTGATGGAGAAAAGGGTGTATTGACATTGCCTCATTCGTTGCACAAGTACAAAGAGGTAAGTTCTGGAATGATTGTCTTGCTGGCTATACTCAGTGCGCACGATCGCAACTCATAATATTATTATTTCTCACAAAATCCTACTACTTGTTTATCCCCCAATCCTCCAAGGTGTACAACAAACACGGGCGAATTGGAATCTACACCCCATCAGAACGAGCCGCCATCATCACCAAATTCAATGCTAAACGCGCCCGACGTGTCTGGAACAAGAAGATTCGTTACAATTGCCGCAAAAACCTTGCTGATCGTAGAATGCGTATCAAGGGCAGGTTTGTGAAACGTAGCGTCGAGACCATGGAGGCATCACCCGAGAATAATGAATCCACAGAAAAAATGCATGATAGCAAAGATACTGATACTACCAGTACCGCTAAACAGAACGGTACTCCACCAACATCCGGAAGTCCCTTGCCTCCAGTGGACGAGAATAAAGCTCATGATGAAGAAATGCCAGATGTCGAAGATGAAGAAGCAGACTTTTCACCGACAGATGATATGCCTTATCGACGAACAAGGAGGTATACCATTACATGAAGAAGTTGGCTAACTTGAATACTTATTATACTGTTGCACATAGAAGGCGGAGCTTATTTTGAGGGATCAAAAGGTGATGGTTGAAAAAAAAGGGAAGTCGGTACAAATTATAATTCGGGGCTATTCCAAATAAATGATGTGTATGGGGGTAGGGGCTCACTTATGCTCGAAATCACTGCATTATAAGATCAATAGAGCACATGCCTAAAACTACATTGTATCCAATTTTGCTACTGGTACAAACTAGTATTCAAGATTCAAGATACTTTTAGTGAAACCACGTTGTCTAGAGTAGTTTTAGTATTCAACCCTGGCCGACCTAGGGGTATGATTAGTGCTTCATGGATGCTTGTTGTATTATTTTGAGGAGGTTAAGATTAAATGGATGTCACATCAGCCGAAGCAAGCTAGCTGGATGATTCTCAATCCAAATGACAGTTATCGCATTGCCATGTTACTAACCTTACCTTCTCATCTTTGGCTGGTTCCAATCAGTATAAGACAGCGAAAGTAAAAGACAAATGGCATAATAAAAATCACATCGGCTTATTCCTTTTGCTTTTGGTTCTAGACATTAGAATTTTGATCTATTGACAGTTTCTTAGATCAAATTTGATACATATGAATATTTTTTACTACAAATTTCAGGTTCATTTGCAACACTAATCTCTTTTCGAAAAGAACGGAAAGTTTTTTGCAGATCTGAAATGGACAAAAGGTTTTAGAAAGGAGGGGTGTTGTAGTTTTTCCAACCTGGTTTGCAAGTTTTGTTTGGGTTTAGAAATTCAAATTCAAGAAAACTTGCAAATCAGACCAGAAAACCTTTCAAAACCATGGTTTGAAAAACCTTTCGGTCCATTTCGGATCTGCGAAAAAACTTCTGTCCTTTTCAAAAGGACGGAAATATTCTCTTTTGTTGCAAATGAACTGAAATTTGTAGTAAGGCCGAGATAGTTTTATATTAATATTGAGGTGTGTCTGTTTAGCAGCACTCCATAGGTATAGGTTTTCCCTGCTTTTACAATTACAAAACTTACATTTGGTGAGAATTTTACTCATTGACCTCATATCAAAGTGTCTTGTTTCCTCCACACTGTCCCAGAACCACATCCCAAGCCATCATGCCCCCTTGTACTAATAGACTTCATTGCCAAGAGCAAATATCTCACAACGTCAGATCTTGCCAGTTACTGGGAATGGTCTGATGACTGTGCTCAAACTGACTGATGTACAAGAGATTTGCAGGAGGTGCAGTGCAGTTGTACCAAATACACATATCAATCAACTCATTGGAAAAGAACCCAGTCACATTAGCTTGCATGAGAAATTTTTGAGATTGTGCTGGTTACAGTACCACAACTCAATTGCACTGAAGCTATCAACTATTAAAAATGAATCTACAATTTGCTACAATGATATTTAGTCCTGATCCAGAATTCTGACCAGAGCAAATAACAATGGCTGGGCCACAAGAAGTTGATTTGCCCTGGATGATAGGTATGGTACTCAAACAGAGAGATTGCTCTCTCCTGCCTTGGGCTTGCTTGGGATTTTCAACAAGATTTTCGGAGTGAAGTACGTGCGTGTTTTTTGATTGAGTTTAAGATATGACAGGTAACGATATACAAATCAAATACGTTTACCTACCAACCGAATAGCGCCATCAAGGAAGACACCCCTGCACCGCCGTTGTCATTGAAGCAATACCATACTTGCAGGTTGCAGGACGTCCGACTTGTGTGTTCAGGCGCGCCGCTCCATCATTTGACTTACATCAAAACCATCATAACAGTAATGAAGATCGGAGCATCAATCCTCGCCGCGGCCCTGGCCATCATGGCGAGCACAGAGGCATTTGCCCCCTCCCATCTCGCTCAACGTGCATCGACATCAACTACTGTCTTACACGACCACCGCATAAACGCCGGCCTCCCCACATTCACGCCCACCTCTCGAGCCCGAGCCATAAACGAATACGAGGCGCAGACGCCCCAAAACCAATTCCCCTACATCTGCAAAGGCGACAGATCCTCCGAGCTGAGCTTCGACCCCTCCGCCTTCCCCAAAAACTTACCACTACAACAAATCCAAGGCCAGAACGCCCGCCTCACCTTCAAAATGCCCCCAGGATCCAGCAAGGTCCAAATGCTCATCCAATCCCAAGGCCGACCCGTCACCGCGCGCGTCGAACTCTGGTGCGGTCCCATCCGCCGCACGCACTTTATGGACATCAACTGCATGAACGGGGCCGAGACCCCCTTTCGCGCCACCCTTACCTTCAAAAACACCGACAGTGCCGGCCCACAAGTAGTCCAAATCAATACCAAGGAAGATTCGGCATTCCCCGCCTTTGTGGGCGTAGATGTCCTGACTCCCGAACGATGCAAGGAACGCCAAGCCGTCTTTGACGCCATTTGGAAATCATCCACTAAAATCTATTCACAGGGGAATAAAACCATTCGATCGGTTCCCATTGCCGATAACTGTAAATCCGTCCAGCTATTGGTATGGAGTAAAGACGTGGGTAAAAAGTCATTCAAGGTAAATATCGAAATGTTGCAGGGTCCCAATTCCAAACGGCAGTACTACGAACTTCAATGCGGTGGAGGGTCGCAGCCTTATCATGCTGTGTTTGAAACTCCGGGGAATGGATGGACGTTTCGTCTTTTGAATACAAAGACTATTCATGATGGGAGTGCGGAGTTTGTTTTGGTGCCGTATGAAGTGGAGGGGGAGGAGGGTGTAGCTACGAGTGAGGGGGTTGCCATGTATTATGGTGGGAATAGTAAGGATTCGACTCATGGGGGTAATTATGGGACTAGTTTGGGTCCGCATGGCGGAAGGGATTTTAGGAATTCGGCGTATGGTGCTGGTGGGAGCTCTGGAGAGATTGGACGTTGGTAAAAAAGAGAAAAAAAAGTTGTATGGTGAAGAAAGAAATGATGCTAAAAAGTGAATCATGTGCTGATGCGAACCAATGGAAAGCCTCATGACTTTGCAATATCTCGAGGTTTGGTTGACATTGTCATTCTACTGCTTAAATTAATCACTTGCGTAAAGTGAGGCAGTATCAGGTAATAGTTATTTGGGTTTGTAAATACCTGTTGGTACTAATGATGCACGAGAGAGTCTTCTTATCCCATTCATCTCAAGCAAACTAATCATATACTTTTGGTGGATACTTAGAACTGAAAAGTATTTCTGTAATAAATAACATCATCATCTACCGTTATTATCTTTAGCGCCAGTCAACCCAAGAGAATATTTAATCATACAACCAAATATTGCCTTCTTCAGACCATCAGGACAAATCTTCATCATAGGACGAACTATTTTGGTTGCAATTGTTGAACTGACAAACCCATGCGGTTGTGCAAGTTGCTGGACCAACTCTGTAGAGCGCAAAAGACTCAATATTCGGTGCTCGGTCCGTGAGTGTCTCTCTTTCATTTCTTTACGAAGAATATCGGGTTGGTAGCAAAGAGGATCAGACGGGTTGGAGATTGCTTGGTCCTTGATGACACGCTCTAGACTCTGGACTATGCTAGCGCCACTTTCCATGGCGATAGTGAATCCCTGGGCAAGGACAGGATCCACAGTCATCATTGAATCTCCGATAAAGACAAGAGCAGGCCCACGTCCATTCACTCTTCCAGTTGCACCACCTTTACATTTGTGCTCAAACTCAACAATACTCGACACATCAAATACTGGGCTAGCATTGAATCTGTGTGAAACAGCAATTTCATACAAAATTTCGTCTGCGGGGGTTGTTTCTATCAAGGTTCTAACGGGCTTATGCCACGAGCCAAATGCATCTAGTAGAAGTTGCTTGCGCTCCTCGGCATTGAGTGATGTGCCTACTGTGCGATAAGTTTCGTAAATCCCTTCATCATTGATGGTGGCAAACCAAACCTCTTTGTCGTCCTTCTTTTCAAACCATTTGCTCTTATCATGACGAAATTCTCTGGCATTGTCATTTTCTTCGTTGTCCTCATCGTCAAGGGCGTGACGGAAGGGCACTGCTGCAAATCTCATGGACTTCTTTTCGCCCCATGTCTGGAAACTGCCACTTCCATCTTCTTGCAGTTTCGGAGCATTACCACGGAAAACAATGTAATCACGGTCTTCTACCTGTGTTATCTGTCGATGTGCTGTCGTGTGCTCCCACTTTTCATAATTGGCAGACTTGGTAGCCTTTTTACGATTAATGCCATAAAGCTGAGATGACCCCATCCCAGAAGAGTACATTGAGTGATGACCTGCATATCGGGATCGAAGCGTAGAATTCAGTCCATCGGCGGCTATGATGAGATGATATGGCTTGGATGAAGTTTCTTCCTCTCCAGTCTCATTATTTTCTGTAGCATTTGAGCACACCAGAGATCCCATATCTCCAGATATATTGTCAATACCATTCACTCTAACTCTGGTATGTAACGCAATTGTTCCCAGATTCTTCTCAATCTTGATTGCATTTCGTAGACATGATAACAAATCTTTCTCGCGTACAAACAACAGTGCTGGGTCATCACTTCCAACATCCTTACTTTTCCCAGACAATACATCCTCTACACCATACGGCCTGGCATTCAACTCGCTTTGAACCA
Source organism: Cyclotella atomus (assembly GCA_036939935.1). Classification (NCBI taxonomy): domain Eukaryota; phylum Bacillariophyta; class Thalassiosirophyceae; order Thalassiosirales; family Thalassiosiraceae; genus Cyclotella; species Cyclotella atomus. Next base: position 6,998 of record JALLPI010001128.1, read on the forward strand.
ACCAACTTCCATCAGGGGTACGGTAACCAACTTCCTTCACATAAGAGCCACACATCTCAAGATCTTTCAACAAAGCTATATAAGATTGTCGGTTCTTTTCCTTCCCAATCCCATCCAGGGCACCCAAACCCTTCTCAAGACTACGTAAAAATGGTTTCCACGCAGTACTCCAAATACCAACACCAATATCTCGTCCTCTTGACCCCGAGCCAGGATGTGATTGCCGACCGCCCCCCACCTTTTGATATTTGTACGCGGACGATGCTTCGTACACATCAATAGGACCAGATATGACTCCTGCTGAAACTAGCGGAGCGAGATGAAGAGCAGTCGTCATACCTGCTGCCCCGCCGCCCACGATGGCAATTCGGAGTTTGTTGTCTGTTTCGTTTGCGGTGCTTGCACATCTTTTTGTCGGATGAGTGTAGGTTGGATATATTGTGGCTGCTAGCTCACGTGAGCTGCATTTGTTGATGAAATAGAATGATCTTCGAGCAATCGTCATGATCAGGATGTTCTGAACTGATAGAACCTGCAATCATTATTATATTTGCTGACCCCTCTTTTTCGAAGCTTTTCGACGATTCTGTTATTTTTTTACTTCGTCATTTTTCGAAGTTCGGATTTCTTGGAGGACAAAGTTAGTTTGCTGGTATCGTACTCGATAGCAGGCGATTAATACCACCATAATGCTGTTTTATTCATCAGGATAGGTTATGCATATGTTCAAGTTGAAACTAAGCAGCCTGCGTGTCTGGTATGTCTGTCCAAGATAATTCGTTCATTTCATTCAGTGAGCTTGATATTCAAAATTGTACTGCTCGTGAATCTTCATCTGCAATCATGTCGCTGCGTACAATCCCTCTCTTTCTCGTCCTCTTCCACCACACTCAAGCTCTGGTTTCTCCCATTCTGTATGATATTTCATTTCTTGTAAGGATTCTTGGCTGCAACCATCGCTACAGTCTCAGCTTCATATACTTTCCGAAACGAATCAAAGTCCATGGTTTTGTCACTAGATGCATAAGCCAGTTTTGCAGCTCCATTGTAATCGATTGATAAATCAGCACTATTTTTCGATGCAGCCGAATCTGCTGCTATCTGTGACACACTAGGTGCCGTAGAAACAGCTGATGAATCTCCAAACAATGCATAGATTTGACTTTTAATTGCATTTGCATCACTTTCCAGAGTTGCCAATACACTTTTCATCTCGTTAACTTTGCGCGCTTGAACTGTAGCCTTAACCTCAGCTACCATTTGTTCGTAGTAAAGACTCTTGAATTGGTCGAAATCTACTTTAGTTGAGGAAGACTTGCCGTATACATTGTAAGAGAGCATCGCAGCTGCATCATATGGAATGCTCACGTCAATTACTTCAGGCTCCGGAGCCACTAGCTCGCTTTTAGTGGTAACAGCAGCGTCTCCTGCAACCTTTCTCCCAAAGGCGATGGCTGCGCCTCCAATTGCAGATACAGCTGCACCAACACTCGCGATGACGTAAGTGGGTTCAACTGCCATTACTGTATCAACAGCTTGCAAATGAGGACCATTGTTAGTGTGAGTTTGAGGCGGGACAAAGGCTGAAGCTGGACAAACGCCTGCCACCGCCCCGAAAAAAGACAAGATGGAGAGCTTCATTGTCAGGACTGCTGAGGGTGGTTTTAATAGGAGGAAAAGAAGAACGCTTTGTTTCGCTTGGTTGGCAAAACGAAAAGCCCGCAGTCAACGCCAACCACCACGTCGACGTGACATAAAGAAAATCCATCAAGAGTTCAAGCAACCACATCATTACACGGCAACAAAATGGGTGTCACCGACCTTCACCGACGCCCATATGTTTTGTTGAACGCCCAATCAATGGAGCAGATGACTCGATTAGATTGATATCTCTCGGGTTGAACTGGAATAAAGAACTTGTTCATTAGATATTATTTGCTGGCTTCTTGAATTCGGTCACAAAAGTTTCATCTCTGTTTATTGGATCAAGATAGGATTGGATAACGCACTTCAATATGATGCAGCGCAACAAGAGATTCTGCACAAGCATTGCGACAGTGATACTAGCCATCGCAAGCTTCTCAAATACGTCGTCGATAGTCTCGGCTTTCACTTCGCGATCGCTGCCTGTCAAATTTGCAAATGCAAAACTGTTCAATGCCAATGAAGAGAACACAGAGAAGATGGCGATTGATCTCCTTACAGATGAAAACCGTGACACCCTCCTCCGCCCTGCTGTAGACCCAAGCAGGCCAATCCTCGTTGATGCATTTGCGTGAGTTTGTGTGTTGTGCGTTATGCCTCTGAATGTTGTAGGATGAGTTATCTAACTACTAATTAATCATGATCTTTCTTGATAATGCATGCAGGCCATGGTGCGGGCCATGCAAACTCCTCGACAAGGTGTTGAAAAAGGCTCAACCGCGATACGCCGGAAAAGTCGATTTTTGTAGATGGAATGTGAATGATAAAGAGGGCACCGTTGAAATAAAATCTCACTTTATAGAGAAGGGCTTTACCTTAAGTAAATTGCCCAGCCTGATTGTTTATCGAGATGGTGTCCCTATAGCTGTCAGGCCTGGATTTGCAAATGAGTTTCAGCTGGATGATTGGTTAGAGAAGACGCTGCCTGATGTATTGGAACGGACGTTTGATGAGAATGGACTGAAGATGGAGCCTGGCGAGGTGATGAGTGCCAAAGATCATGACTCTGTTGTACCATTGACTACTGGGATGAGCATGGAGAACATGGATAAAACACCTGCCCAAGGGCCAGCAAAAGAAGCTTCAATGGATAGACGCGTGTTTTCTCCAATGGACTTCAAATCGACTGTCATGATAGAGAGGCTCAGAATCATTCGCAAAACCACTACAGAGTCTAACAAAATGGAATTTCCAAGGAAAGAAGTCGAAAACTCGGATCAAGATGAGGTCCCTACTATCTGCGACGATGAGAGAAAATGTTGGGAACTACTCGAGGAAACTCTTGGTTGGGAGAATAGGACTGTCATTCCAGGCTTGGCTTGCCTTCCAGAGTGCTTGCCTGATGAACCAAAATCTCGAACGTTGTTGGACAAAATCAATGAACATCTATCACGATCTATCTAGATAAGCACATACTACAGCCTGCTTTTTGCAGATTGATCATATCTAAAGCGCAGCTGCCTGATTCTAGACTTGATGCTTTGAGATGAACAAAATTAGCTGTCGCCTTTAAATAAATATAAATTGAAGGATGAAGCATGGTATACTGCTATTGCGCATAATCAACAGCATACATCTGATAGAGTTTAGTACCTTAAATAGATAATTTTTTATCGCTCCCTAACAGACACCACCATCCTTTTCAGCCCTATGTCTTGCATCATCAAGTATCTCGTACCTTTGAATTAAATATTCGACCCTTTTGTCACAAATTATGTTAGTATCCTTCCATTGAAGATGACCACAAGAAGACACACCCGTGTCAGTTGAAGTGCCTATCTAATCAGTCGTGTTTTCATGGAGTTGTAGCTCTGATTTCACATATTTGATCCACCTTTGCAAAGGTTGCAGTAACAACTTTTCAGCTCCTCCTTTCCCCACTTTAGCCTCAAACTTTTCATACAAAGAACCCATTTTTGTATCATAATCATCACTGTAAGGGGCACCTTTTTAAGATCATTCTGTCTCCATTCATTGATGCCTTGTTTGTTAAGTATAGTGCCTTTGCCAAAACCGCGCTCTAGCCAAGATGTGCTAGCTTCAGCACGGAGCTCATAAAGTCTTGACCAGACGAGTGTTTCCCATTCCACCCACATAGCCTTGGGAAAGGATTGTGAATAGTGTCCATGTGTTCCAAGACACTCTCGCTTTTGATTTTAGGGAGCTCAAGTATTACCTTGGAGTCATTCAAGATTTTAGAGTGATACTGATACCTTTTTGTGATATGATTGTTTTGATCAGTGTTCTTTGCATCACTTCTACTTGTAAAACTGCCCTCTTTTGTGCGATCCTCGTACATCCTGACTGACTTGGGAAGTAAACTTCGTGTTTGGACCTCTGTGTCTCGATGAATGAGTGAATGGTATTATTTGGTGAACCTCGACCTTGCTCTGAAAAAGTAAGTGATGCCTTAACTCTATCTGTAGCTCGTTTCTGCACAGACGGAGCTCTTCGACCTTGGAAGATACTGTCTTTATCAAAGTGTGAGATGTTCTCGCCTGGTAGAATGTAGTTGTATGACAAGAATTCATCTGTATCAGTAAGCAGTAGCCATTCTTCATATCCTTTCTCTAAAAAGTGATGATTACATGACGAAACAAGGGTAAGTTGCATCCACCCATATGATCCTGGTTCGTTGTGAGGGTATGAGCTGTAATTGTATATTTTTGGAAATGGATTCGTGGACCAAACCGAGATGTTAAGGCCATACGGAAGCCATCGCTTTGACATCGAATATATCTCAGCAATAGAGTTCTCTGAGCTCGTTGCGTCAATACCGATGACCAGGGATGAGAGGGGCGATTCGGTGTAGTGATATGCCACTCATTCATTCAAACGGATGGTGTCATCGAGAACTAACAGACAAGCTGCAAAAGCGGGCATTTTTTAAACTTTGGAGCTGCAACCTCATATGAATATCCCGCTTGTATGTTGTTGATGAATGGATGGTGTCATCAAGAACTAACAGACAAGCTGCAAAAGCGGGCATTTTTTAAAACTTTGGAGCTGCAACCTCATATGTGATAAATGACGTATTTGTAGCGGCTATGGATAACATAGGTTCAGGGGTATCCAGGGGA
>JALLPI010001129.1:0-11771 GCA_036939935.1 Cyclotella atomus
GAGATAATGTGAAAAAGACAAGATTTTATTTTTACCACCCATTTCCCTAACCTTCGACATCTTCTCACCTAAGTAACTTTTGCAACTTTTAGAAAGAGGCATTTTTCGCTGCACGCAACTTTACGCTCGAATTTTTTACTCCACACCTTCACCTTCACTTTCACGTTCTTCGGTTCACCAGATGAAGATAACTCTTACTTAAGTAATAATACGTAGAGAACCACCACCAATCACCGACACTACGATAACACAACCAACATGGTCAAATCAGCCGCAGCCGCAGCTCCGACACTTACGAATGACACCATCCGTCAGCGCATCCTAATTGGCGGTAGCCAGCCTCTCGCCGCCTCGCATCGGGGCCTCGCCAAAGCTGCATGTCTTTTTCATCACTTGACCACAGCCCTGCAATCTGACACCTCTGACGAAGTGGAAGATGCCGCCACCGCCCTCCGCGCCGAACTGGCACTACATGACCTTGAAATGCGTAAACTATTCCTCACTGCGCGAGCTTACGATGCTGCCTCTTCAAAAAGTAAGGCATCGTTATCCACCATGACCTCTTCACAAACATCCATCCAAAGCGACATCGAAACTCTTACGGCTGTATTGAATCACGAAAAGAAGATACGAAAGAATAGAGAAGAATACAATACACTGGCGAAGATGATAAATGCTTCCCACCCTCCTGCAAAAAAGACTCGAGAGGATTTGAAGCGCGTCCAAGAGGAGATTTCTAGGACTACAGAGGAGGTGGAGAGGGCTCAGTGGGAGATCGGTATAAGGGAGAAACAAGTTCGATTGTTCATGACTAGTTTGGGGGATTTAAGAGAGGTTCTCAGGGATGAAGATTGGAGAAAGGAAGCTGTTGCTACATCTGATGAATCTGCGGAGCCTGATGCAGAAAAAAGTCCAGGAGATAGAATGGACACGGATGATGCAGGTGTTTTATAATGTTGTTCATTACAATGCTACTTTTGTGCTTCCGCATCTGATATTGTTTCACCTGATGATGTCCACGCTTCTTTCGTGTAGTACATTTCATTACCAAGTCTCATTGCAGAACGTAGACTCACAGCATAATAGCATGGGGCACCTGAATTACACATGATGAGGAAACAAATTGGTTTGAGTCCCTGGTTTTGAGGACGAGTGTTGGTCAACATACTTATGTCTCACCTAACTTGTGAAAGAATGACATTATGATGTAAAATGCATTGCTCCAAATATCAGTGTTGCCCTTGAAAACTTGATCCTATAATGGTGCCGGTGTTAGAGATGAACCCATGCAACAACGCAAGGTTGAAAATAAGCTTACCAATCGCATGGCTCCAACAGATATAGTCATCAAACTGTACAACCCTTGCGCAATCGGCATGCGTTTGAATTGCTCACCCACAACTCCCAGCAAGCCAACCTGAAAGGGAAATGTGTCCGCCAATATCAGAAAGAAGGCAGAGAATATTGAAGCCTGCAGTAGAATACTACAACCCAGTAAAATAATTTGAAGTTGGCTCATCTCTTCGTATGCTGTGCTTCTATTCGATGGAGGAAAGAGAAGCTGCTGGGATGTGTCTGTTGGCTCGTCCACTTGCAATGCTTCGTACTCTGACTTGGAATTCACGAAAAGGTCGCCAGCGATGAAGATCGCCATCATGACTAGCTTGATGTAGTACTTGTCTCTTAATAATTGCTCCATTGTAAGTAGTCAAGTACGGTGCAAGTGTTTCGAAGCCAGACTTTCCAATGGTTTTGTCTCTGAATTCGTGAAGGGCTCAATTTCAATTAGAGAACATCTCTGTGCTCAAGCGCAGCTAAGTATATCCAGATAAGCAAGCTGGGCTGAGTTACCAGTCCCACACTGATCTTTTAAAACGAAAATTAAAGCTCTTTGTCATTATTCATTAATCTTTTAACGAGCTTTCGTCTGCAAGTGTATTGAATCTGGTTGATATCTGATACTTATCTACGGTTTGGCAAAGATCTGGGAATATATGTTACGTTGATTATATGATATGAAGCCAGAAGGATCAAGAGGTTCGATGAGTGAAGGGTCTTTGTCAGCAAGGTCTGGAAGAGCCTCGTTTCGAGGAATGACTCGAAGCATTTCAACCGCTGTGTCTCGACGATCGTCTGTTACCAGTAATTATGCAGACATGCCAAAGCCATCGCAACACCCTGTTACTGGCGCTGGAGGTCTAGCCAGGCAAAAGGCTGCAACTGCAGTCCCTGTAAAAAGTGTTGGATATTACTCGAATCTATTGCAACAGAAGCATGAGGAGATCTTGAAGGAGATTGGAAGACTTGATAATGAGACTGATGCTGATGCCCGAAGGAAGGTCGAGAGTGAGCACACCGTGGCTGTGAAAGATGTACAACGCTTGGAAGCAGCCTTAAGTGACTTCAACCTCGCCAAAGATAAGGCTAGAAGTGGAGCTAATCACGACGATGTTCGAGAAGAAGTCATTGAACTTTCTAACCACATCAAAACTTTGGAACATGAGGTGAATGATGTTGCTGGTTTGGCCTAAATACGCCTCAGCTAATAACTAACCTCTTCTAACTTGCTTTTAGATTGACAACATCTTTGTTTCAAGAAAGCGGGTTGAAAGTCAGACCCTGAAGCTGGAGAATGATCTCAAACAAGACGTTGAACAGAAGTTTATGGGCAAACCAGAGATGTTGTACAAGTATAAGATGATAAATGATATCGCGGAGGGTATGTTTGCCAATGAGATTGAAGAGAAGGCCAAATTGGCCAAGGTTGAGGCTCAAATAAAGTCACTGGAAGGCAGCAATCCATATAAGCAAGCTAAAGGGCGTGTTGATAGATTGAGGCAAGAGATTGCTCAGGTAGAGGGAGATCTTGAGCTCCTGGCACAAGAAGATGAACACGAAGCACGCCAGTTTTTGCTAGAAAAGGTGAAGCGACTAGACAAAGAGCAGCTGCGAATCGACAAGCAGATCACCGCGATCCAAAGCGAGATAGATTCTCTGTTGGATGAACAGAGTCGCATGCAATCTCAGTTGGCAATCAAGACGTATGAACCTAAAGAGGGCCCTACAGAAATTGACCTACTCCATTCGAAGTTTAATGAGCAGCAACAGTTCTTGGCTGATTCGGCCAATGTCAAGACGCATCTGCAGCTAGAACGCAAAAGGTTGAACGATGTCATTGTCAGTCTTCAGCAAGACCTCGAAAAGAAAAGGACATTGATGCTGCCATCTCAAGAAGAGTTGGTACTTATGAAACGCGAAGTTGACTTCACTTCCAAGCATCTCGACAACAACAAGCAGACCATTTGCCGTCTTCAAAACCAGAAACATAAGCGTGAAATGGAGTTGGAAAAGATAATTTCATTGGAAGACAAGATCCATTCAGAGCTGAAAGAAATTTATGCCAAGACCAACACAATGAAAGAAGAAATGTCTAGATTCAAAAGTGCCAAAGATCTTCAAGCTCTGGCTGACGAGACCAGGGATACTCTGGTTGAGTTGACAGAGGTGTGCGCCCAAAAGATAGACGCGCTCGAAGTACAGTTGAAAGAAGTAAAAATAGAGAGTGAGCACATGGCGCAGACACTGGAGAAGAATCCAAACTGGAAAACAATTGAGCAGCTCAAGACCAAGATGCGAGAGAATGAGACAGAAATTAGTGCGTTACAGAAGGATGTGGATAAAATGGAAGCCGATGGTTATGGAGAGAAAAAGGCCAAGTGCTTGAGTCTTGTCAGCAAAATCAATGAGATGAATATATCGAAGCAGTGAGCCAAGAACCAAGCACTCACTAGATAGAGTGTTGAGCTTGAGATATATCCATTTCCATTTATTTAAGCTTAGGCATACAAGTCATCTGCGCCATCGGCATCGTTGTTAGCAGTATTGTCCTCATCGCCTCCCCCTACAGCATCATCAAACTTGAAGTTGGTGGCAGCCTCTCCTCTGACCGCCTTCTGCTTCTCGGCAAATTCCTCATAGACAGCAATATCTTGTTCACTCACACTACGCCTGGCTTTGGACATGGCAAAGTTGAAGTGGCGTTTGGTAATGATCATATCTTTAGGATCCATCTTTCCCTCGTCTTCTTCAATTTCTCCAGCCGCAACCTTCTTCAGCCTGGCCTCTTCTGCCAAAATGGCTTCCCTGATAGCAAGTTTTGATGCGGATGTGCAAATTTCAGTAATATCAGCTCCACTGAAGCCATGCGTTGACTTGGCCAATACCTCAATGTCGATATTTGGGTCCACTGGTGCCTTCCTCAGGGCGGCTTTGAAGATGGCCATCCGACTTGCAAGATCAGGCAAAGGAATGTAGATCAGCTGATCTAAACGACCAGGACGAATCACGGCAGGATCGATAATGTCGGGACGATTTGTAGCTCCAATGACAAAGACATTCTTACGAGCACCCACACCATCAACCTCTGTAAGAATTTGGTTAATCACACGGTCACCGGCCTCACTGCTTCCGGGCCCACCGCCACCACGAGTTTTGGCAATAGAATCCATCTCATCGAACATCAATATACATGGTGATGCTGCACGGGCCTTATCAAACAACTCACGTACGTTGGCCTCACTTTCTCCAAACCATTGAGTCAAAAGCTCAGGTCCCTTAATACTGATGAAGTTGGCCCCACATTCGTTGGCGATTGCCTTAGCGAGGAGAGTCTTACCGCAACCAGGTGGGCCGTAGAAGAGCACGCCCTTGGAGGGGTTCATCCCGAACTTGATGTATTTATCAGCGTGTTCAACTGGGTATTGGACTGTCTCGTGTAGTTCACGTTTGACATCTTCCAATCCACCAACATCTTCCCAGTGCACATCGGGCACTTCGACCTGCGTGGTGTGGAAGTAGCGAACAACCTGTGAGATGATAGCAATCGCAATAGAGTGTCAAGACGCCAAAATGTATACTCACTGCACTTTCTCTCAGAGAAGAAGGATGCACAACTCCCATAGCATGCTCAAAATGCTTCATATCAACAACAATACTGTCCAGAATCTTCTTATCAACCCTATCCTTATCGAAATCAATCAAGCCCATCCTCTCCCTGATACATTGCAAGGCGGCCTCCATACAAAGTTGTTGTAAATCGGCTCCGACGAAACCGTGTGATCCACGAGCGAGAATTTCAAGATCGACATCTTTGCCAAGACGCATATCACGTGTTTTGATTTGCAGGATTTCAAGCCGACCTTTCTCGTCTGGGATACCCATATCCAACTCACGGTCAAAACGGCCCGGACGACGTAACGCTGGTTCAATCACCCCAGGGCGGTTACTGGCAGCAATGACAATCACTTTGGAGGTGGGTTTCAGTCCATCCATCAACGTCAAGAGCTGCGACACAATACGCTTCTCTACTTCTCCACCAGCCTTGTCACGACGAGGTGCAATAGAATCGATCTCGTCAATGAAAATGATGGCACCATTGTAATCAGCAGCATTGGCTTCGGCATCTTCAAAGGCACGACGAAGATTGGTTTCAGACTCTCCAGCCCTCTTGGAGATAACCTCAGGTCCATTGATCACAAAGAAGTACGCCCCAGTCTCTGCGGCCACAGCCCTAGCCATGGCAGTTTTACCACATCCAGAAGGACCCGTAAGCAACACACCCCTGGGAGTATTAATCCCCAACTTGGTCCACAACTCAGGATGTTTCAATGGTAGTTCAACTAGCTCCCTCACAGCTGCCAAGTGATTCGACGCACCACCAATAGTATCATACCCCGCATCAGCCAAATCATCCACATCATCCCTATCAATTGGTTCGCCCTCACATTCAATCACAGTATCATCCACAACCACACATGCCGTATCCCCATCTACCTCCACACTATCAATCTCTACACACTGAAACTCGATCAGCCCATGTGGTCCATCAATACTAAAGGAGTCCCCACGCGATAGTGTCCTAAACTTCCCATCAAAGTACGGCTTCAAATAACTCTCAAACAAATCATTCTCCTCCAAATCCAAACCAGACTGCTCGATCGAATCACTGAATGGCAGGATCAACACAGCCTTACCAAACTTGACATCCGGTGCAGGTGTAATCGTCACACTGTCACCGGCACGTACACCAGCATTCTTCATGGCATCACGTGACAATCCCAAGGCATTCCCATCCACGCTACCATCCAAAGCCGACACATCTGTATCAGCAATCATAGCCACTGTACCCATCGTCTTTTTACCCCGTTTTCCTTTGATACTAACTGTATCTCCGTCAAATAAACCCATGCTTTCCATGGAACTTTCAGTCATGCCCACTACAGTATGTCCCTCGGAGGAATCGTAGAGGAATACCTTGAGTGTGGGTTTGGTAGAGGAGAGGATGGAGAGGGAATTGTCGGCGACTACTTCTACGTCTACTGTTGTTTTGGGGGAAGTTGATGATGTTGAAGCAGGAGATTTGGGCTTCTTTTTCTTCTTTTTGGAGGAGGATGGCTTTCGTGCTGGTTCTATTTGCAGAATTGAAGAAATACAATCAGTAAGTTGGTTAAAGTCTCGCAGTTCACAATGAACACGTTGTTTAAAGCAAACACTTGGCACAGGCAGAGCACAATAAGTTAATCTCAAAGAATGAATGTGTACCTTCAACTATGCAAAACAAGTTCAACATTAATTTCATACACGCACTCTATTTTACAAACAGAACGATATACATCGCATGAAAGTAATACTCACCAACACTACCTCCTCTCGATGACAAAGCTCCGAACGTAGCATGATTCGTCACACCAAACGGTTGAGGAATCGATGCGGATGCTGTAGTGATCAGACAACATGCTGCCGCTGCCGCTGCTGCCGCTGATGTTGCTATTGCTCTCATGGTTGGGCTTTCTATTTCTCTGCTATGTTTCTTTGAGATCGTTGCCTTAGACCTCTCGCTTATGGTATTCGGTTAATGTGGCCATTGGCTTGGTGACAACTGGAAGTTGATGCGTACCCTTATGACACGTGTAACTACCTTTCGGTTACACCTTTTTCCGCATGCTCTATCATTGATCATTACATTTCGCTTCTTGTGTTGCTTTTCTCTTTACTGTCCTCTTGCCATCCTGTATCCTGTGCCTCTTCCTCGTATCATCTGAGGATCACTCCTCAGCCATCATGAAGGTACATTACCTCGAAATAATTACACCCAATGTCTCTTCAGCTGTAGCCATAAACAGCCAACTTCACAACATTACCTTCTCTCCAGCGCCAGAATTAGGAAACGCACAAATAGCAACCCTACCAGATGGAAGTACATTAGGAATACGTCCTCCAATGCATGACGCCGAAATGGCGGTTATACGACCGTATATGTTGGTAGATGATATAGATGCGGCAGTCAAAACGGTTGAGTCAGATGGAGGGGCAACGATTGCTGTGCCGCCAATGGTGATTAAAGGGAGAGGAAGATGTGCCATTTATATTTTGGATGGGGTTGAATATGGACTTTGGGAGATTAAGTAACTGTTGAGCAAGAGAGTTTGCCGTTTCTGTTGTTGTTCATCAGGAAAGATCTCTCTCCCCTCTCTTCTTTCTCTCTCCTCTTCTCCAATTGTGCGGTCCCGCCAAAAAATGGTAGGATACTCTTGCCACTTGACTCTTGACATCGCCTGCCAAACAAATCGATTGCTGTAGATGAAGGTATTAATGACTTTCAAGGTGCAGAAATGAATGATAATAAGATTTTTAGTGAATCACCTAAAGGACGCATAGAAATTGGAAATAGAGTACCCGACTTTAACTCGTTGACGTCGATGGATGTGAACATAAGCTGTCAGATTATTTCGGGCACAAGTTGATGCTTTGTTTTTACCGTTACAGCTTCTGTCCTGTGATGCTATGTTATTCGGCAGACTGATGGGAAGCTAAAAAAAGCTCGGATGGGCGTCAAAGCTTAAGGTTGGTCAACATGATGATCTCTATTCACGTGTCATCAGCCAAATTCCTAGTAGTCCTAATGTCATCATCTATTTGAGCAGGACTTACTGTGTTTCGAACGGATCGGGAATGGCTGCAAAAAGGACTAACAAGCGAAGAAGCGCCCATTTCTTGTCTCTGCAATGGGGTGGTGTACCCCTTTATTCCTCTTGCAGATCCAGATGGTAAAGTTGGTGATTTAGTCTGTGTGGAGCACAAGAGCAAGGTATTACATTTGATGGACTACTTTACTACCCGCCATGAGCTAGTAAGATATCACAATACACGTCGCGTCTCTTCATCCACGTCGCGCTTAGAAAAGAAGAGCATATCGGGCGCTGCTACCATTCTTCCCTCTGAGCTATTAATCGATGAGCACGGAGTTCTTGTTGATATTTTGCGTGCACACAAGAATGCAGATTCTATGACGATGGATCGCATATCACACTTTTTGCTTTTTTGTGAAAAACTGCCAGACGGTGACAAACCAAGGACAAAAGATCATCCGTGCCTTCTTCTTTTAGTAGAAGCACACGTAACATTGTTGGTAGGACGGAATCTAGTAGAAGAAGAATCACGATGCCTGCATCATTTTCATTTGGCAAGAGCTTGAGAAGATTCTAAGCTACAAAAGGAGGACATGGGAAGCCTCTCCGAAATGAAAGTGATATAACTCTAGACGTCAGCACTTTTACAATAACCTTTTTGACCCAAATGCTACCGTTCTTAAACAACCTCCAGATTAATCCATCTAACATCTTTTGACCTTGACAAGGTTCGTTACTCTAATCCATCCATCAATATTACATGTTCAATGCAATCCCTTTACTTCATCCGACAATGCTATGTGCTCAATGCAACTCCTAACTAGAAAGAGCCTTCGCGTTCTTTTCGCCTCCTGCGATTGCTAGAACTGGATGAGCCCATCATACTTTTGGAACGAGGCGTACTTGATGGTCTCCTATTTGAACGGAGATCCGGGTTGGAAGCTCCTGATTTGGTACTCGTGGTGCTCTTCCTGAGAGCATTGCTTCCTCTTTCGGAGCTCTTGGACTTTCTGAATGGCGGTGAAGGAAAACTTTCGCCGGTAAAACTATTTCTAGTTGTCTCTGATTGGCGAGATCTTCTTGTTCCATCACTTTTGCTACTGCCTACTGAGATTGAATCAGCGACTTCGCTAATTGATCGTCTTCTTTTTGGCATAGCAGCCGACGCCATCATAGCTGCAGACTTGAGCCTTCCTTTGCGCTCTCCTACTTCCTTATTCTGGGCAATCTTTGGGTTCGGATTGCAACGATCTAATGTTTCATGACTCGTTCCTCCTGATTGAAGTCTGCTTACTCTTGCGGCAGCCTTGAATTTAGATAAACCCTTGACATGAGCCTGTTCCTGATCTCCTCGCTTGCTGGGACCATGCTGATCAGGTGTACGATGCTTTCTTGTAAGCCGAATGATATCTAATTGAGTATCTTCGCCATAATCAGAATCAACACTACTGTCCGAATCTACCTGTATTCCTTTCATACTCAATCCTCTTTTAACATCCCTGACTACGGTATTTCTGTGCTCAAGCGCAGGTTTGGTACACAAGTTTGCCTTGCCTCCTCGTGCAACCTCCAGGGATCCTTTCGAATGATCCGCGTCTAATGTCACGAGATTCGCAACTTTAGAAGTGACCCTTCCCTCACTTGGATTTAGCATTTCCCCACAGGACTTGATGATGTGACCAACATCATTGTTCTCGCGAACCATTGCCTCGAATTCTTGTGTGTCCAGCTGCATTCCGTGGGAGCTGAGCTGAATTTGGAGACGCATTATGAGCATCGGTAGGTTCTTCATATCCAATTTCATTTCAGCCGTCAAGAGGTCAGATGAAATGAAAGCTTTAGCTATGTCACTTAGAAAGATTAGCTAGATGCAGAAGTTAAAGTAAAGCGGTAGATGCAGCATTAAAAAAACTATGTGGAAGATGGAAAGATAACTCACTTTCAAGTTTTCCTGAGCGTAATGGAAGCATTGTTACAGTTACAATGATTACTAAATCTAGCCAGAACGATTAATCTTACCTTTTGTCTAGCAAGTATCTCCTCGTTTTCCTTACAAAGTGATACTATTTCATTTATAGCAATACCCTGCTTCCTCGATATCTCTGACAATTGGTCTTCAAAAGTCTTCATCAGGTCTGCTTCGTGTTGCAGATCGTTGATTGCACTGACCAAGTGGCCAACTTCATTGCCGAGACGGTTTGCTTCTCTACGGAGAAGATTGATTCCGTCATGATAACCTATAGAAACACAATAGTGAGAAAGAGATAAATGTCTGATACATAATGAAAGGAGTATGCAAATTCACCTTTGACTTTTGAGATCTCATACTCATTTTTCACCACAGAAATGCTGTTGACTACACATAGGCCCCCAGCTGAAATACGGTAGAACAAAGAATCAGTGCGGGTGTATGCTCTATCGAGATCGTTTTTGCCTTGATTGACTTACCTAAGTAAACTGCAACCATGCCAGCAGCTGACACCATTGCCATGGTGGATGCAGCAATGCTAAGGAAGATACAGGCATTTGCATGTGTGGGCACAAAACGGGATAATGTGAACAAGCACGTATTCTCTTACCCCGCAGCTCCCAAAAGCAACGCTCCGATAATAATTCCAATCGATGAGGACTGCCTATCCGCATTTTCCTCATCTCCGTCGCTCGAACCCTCGCCATCGATCTTCGATATCAGCGGCTCAGAGAGACCGTCCAGCCGCGAAGGGGCTATCGATTTCGCGAGGAGACGCCGCCCAATCGACATGGCGGATTACGGAACAGCAGTTGATGATGATGAAGCCAACAACAACTGTGGTGCAACGTTGCAATGTGTTGTGCTTGTGGTTGTATCTAAGTATTCTTGCGTCTCGTGGACGTTTATTATTTGTTTGGGCGTTGCGTGCCATGTGACATGACCGGACCGACAGATGACCAAATCAAGACCAACTTTTTCTACTCCTACCTTGACTTACCTTTAAATTGACGCCAGTCTTTGGTCTCCTCTCTTTCCTTCATTCCCACAATTATTTTCATACTATACTTCACACTTATTCTTCTACCGATGCACTGGACCTCCCTGCCACATTGCCAATGGCAACGGCAATCCAACCCCTCCCCTCTTACTTCACCAATCCATACCGCCACCAATACTCCCGCCCACAGCCAATGCTGACGCATCAGAACAATGCTACCAATTGGGAGGTGACAGCACCACAGCCGCGCAGCCCTTTTGGGATCATACTCATACCGTTGTTGCAAATGGTATGGAATCATCTTTTTTAAGGGTTTATCTGTGTTTGGCCTCCACCGCAAGCAGTGGATTAAGAGTTGAGAGATCAACAGTATGCAAGACATCTCAGTGGCTAATTTCATGGATACTTCAACTGCCAAAACCAAAACTAACGAATGGGCGCCTTTGTAATTACAATATTTGTCCTAGCTACATGACCATGTGGTTGGACTTGTCTTTGCTACAACAATGGATTAGATCCTTTCATAGGTGTTGAGATCTGTTGTCGCCTCGTTAGTAGGATGGTGCATAAGAGAGTCAGGAGTCAGGTTGTACAAGATTGGATTAGGATTATGCAATGGCAATGGCTAAAGTGGTGCAGACACAAGTCATCACACACACCTTGATTTTGCACCGAGACAGGAATATAACAGGATATATTGATGGAGGAGGGGCTCTTTATTTATATATTGGAGCTGCAATACTTATTTTACTACCTGAGATGGAACGGCAGCTTTGTTTTCTGACATAGGCCAAGGTTCTACTTATCTTAAGTACGTCTTATCTACTTAAAAACG
>JALLPI010001130.1:0-14644 GCA_036939935.1 Cyclotella atomus
CTAATGTATTTGGTCCTCCTATCTATCAAAGTAGAATAGTGGCCTATGACACCGCATTCAATTATTCCAGCAGAGTAAGTTTTGCCCCAATACTGCAATTGCTTTGCAAGTGTTTCAACTAATAGATCTCAATTTGTTGTCCAAAGATCTAGACAAAGTTGAACACTTTGCTGAAAGGAAAGACCCATCGGAATCAATCCCAGCTGATGCAGTACCCCATAGTCCGCCTCTTGTCTCACCAGCAGGTAACAATCCTGAGGTAGCTGCTTTTGGAGGTCAACAGACATTGGTCATTGCAGAAGGAGACAACTCGTTTGAAGTTCAAGCAACACTCCTCTCCAGCAAAGCTGTACCGCCAAAAGAAGCGGACACTTCCGATGATGCTGACCCAACCCTCAATGACGATACTGAAGCAGCAATACCTTCCGACATGACGGGTAATGCTTTTGAAGGAGCCTGTGAGCATATTGACAAACGTTTGTCTTCTGCATCCACCTCTGTATCAATGTCGAATTCTCGTCTGATTGCTCTCGGTGAAAACCAAGCAAATGGCTTGCCTTTTCCAATTGGCTGCAATGTAATGTTCCATTTGAAGATTTCCAATGACGGCCAATTCATTGAAGGAGGATCAACGGGCATCGTAACAGGGGTCTTCATTGATCCCGTTTCTCCCAAAATTCTCTAGGAAGTCGGGCATGGCTCTAGTAGTTCCACAACATTGCTGAGCAGAGATGAACTAGCGTTTGCGCCAGGATGTTTTGTCAAATACTCACGATCAGGACCATTTGACGATGGCAACTCTCTTCGTGCACAAGTGTTGCTTTGTCAGGCTGTTACAAATCAAGATTCATCATCCAGCTCTCGTTTCAGCTACACTATCATGACCTTTTCCAATGATCAAAGCAATGGTTTCAAAGTTGTCAAGGGTGTATTGTCTGATGAGATCAGTTACAACACCACTTCTAAAACAGCAACTGCAGCGGCTCCTATAGGAACAATTCAGTAAGAAGTGCAGTATTGCAGTAAGAAGGTCGTGAAACTACATCATCTGCAGTCTGGTGTGGCAACGATTGAGATTGAGTTATATCTAGAATATATCGTTTCATAAAGCATGTTACATTTACAAAAACACGCGCTCGTACGTCACTGACATGATTAACCAGTCAAGTCGTTTATCGAAAGAAACGTCCCATCGCTGCTCCTAACCATTTCATATATATTGGTTACGATCCCTTCCAAATGTGTTGGAATGCCTCCCTGTCGTGCAAAGCAAAAGTTCATTAGACGTATCAAGACCTCAATCTTGAAATCAGCTGCAAACTCACTTACATATATATGTGGGAATACAAAATCTTCCCATTTACCATCCGCAGCCTTTTCACCCACAGGCATTGCTGCCTCAAACACCGTGACAATACCAAGCTGCTCCAATCCACCTCGATTCAGCTCCAAACATATCCACTCACCAACCGAGTCAGTATAAAAGTGATTGGCAGTAGAAATCAACCGTCCAGGTACAGATGTTGCATGGGTCATTTTCCCATCGGCAACAAAGGTTGGAGGAAAATAGGCCTTGCATTGGGACTTACAATCCTCCCACGACTTCTTTTGGCACATGTGATAAATCGTATCAACATGGTTGTACTTCTCATTCACTTCAGCCGCCGTCGGTTTGGAATGCAATTCCTTCAACTTTTTGGAAACATTCGATGCTTCTGTTCCCTCTTCGCGAATGCATCTCTCTGGTTGAAAGGCTGGCAGACACACGGGTATATATTTGGTAATACCAGCTGGGAAACGGGGTTGGAACCTCGTCCCTTTTGCAATAAAGACTGTCTGTCCTGCAGTGACATTCAACGATTTATTGTCCAGTTCGTAATGCAACTCGAGACATCCCTCGGTGACGTGCATGTATTCATCATAATGAATTGTAAGCCACGGTTCGGATGTTGGACCTTGGACATTAACTAGAGCAAGCGAGAGGTCGTCGATGGATGTGGACGCGTTGCCGATGCATTCGGTGATTGTGAGGCCTTCGTGGTCAACTACTTTGATGCTTTGGCCAATGAGACGGATAGGAGATGACTTCATTGCGGTAGTGAGGGTTAGGGTTGATGTGAAATGAGATCTGAGAATGGTAGGTGAGGTGGAGGGAGCGGGGTCGGCTTGTTGTCCAGGAATTGTACCTTCTATGATAAGTATCTTCATTGAGGACAGTCAGTCTCTATCTTATGTTACTTTTAGAATCAAGTATCATTAAAGGTAGAGCGTCGCAGCACTACCACACCAACTACATCCAAACGGCACCTGCTCCCCATTGAGACAGAACGGAATGACGCTTCTGTTCCGCAAATTCCAGCCGCAGAGCTCATCGAGAAAAATGATGAAACTTCAACCCCTCATCATCTCATGTGCGCCTTGTGTTCATCACTTGTAAGGGATCCAGTTATAGTCCCCTGGGATCACGAGCACAAGCCAGTCTGTGGATTCTGTATAAAATTTGTTATTCAGAAAAATGGCGGTATCTGCCCGCTAACAGGAACTAGCGAATGTGATGCTTACCTTGAGTGCTTACTTCCAGATGCGCAGTTGGACGCCAAGGCAAAGAGGCACACTGAGTCTATCCTCGTCAAACGTATGAAGCAGAAAAAGTGAGAACATGCCGATGTCGAATCTCCTCTGCTGTCAATGGCCTGCTCAGAAACTACTGTTGACACAGCACATAGAGGCTCAAAGAGAGCCAGGCCGAACCCTGAAGATGCTGATGGAACCAACAATATTCACGCATACCTTGTGTTCGATAAAGATGCATCTCGATGGGAATTCACTCGTGTCAGGCCAGAAGGTTTAATTATCGGGAAGGGGGACCGAAACAATAAATCCAGTAAGCGCCGGGAACCAAAATGACTCTGTGGATTTATCAGACATCAAGGCAACCGCAGCTTCGCGTGATTTTGATTACACTGTGTCCTGCAATGGCTCGGATACATAGGTTTTGCTCTTGATGTGGGTCTCAGAGTGCCTATTGGTACAGTTGCATATTTCAATTGGTTCCTTGATCTATTTTCTGTGCCGAAAACACACAGCGATATTGATGACAACTTGCAACTGAGCGATCTGATTAGCCAGTACAGCAATCCGACAGTGGTGACGACAAATTTTCATGAATATCAATTCTTCTTGATGGATGCAAGGAAACTTCATACTTGTTTTATGGTGAGCCACTTATCTGGTGTTGTCCTCGTGTGTTATTTCTTAATCATCTTAATCATGTGATTAAACGCACTTCAAGGAATTTGCTGAAAGCTATTTTGACCGAAGGGCAAAGGGGGAATTCAGTGAAGGAATCTGCTTTCCAGCCGGATTGCATCTCAAGAATGCGTATACGTCTAATGATAGCCGCACCCATTTACAACAATATAATGTATTGTGGGCTACGATGGTGTTGCCAAGTGGCTCTCGTACTTGGACACAACGTTACGATGTAGAAATTGATCAATGGCTTATGCCAAGTCCAAATCAATCATCGATTGGAAGGGAGGATATGAGCATTGAGGCTGTGATTGCAAAAGCATATGGTGCATTCATACACACTGACTATCAGTTGCATCATGCCGAAACACGTACAGAAGAGGCAGAAGAGATGGTGGGAGATGAGTACTCGAGTTCATGTCAATGTTGCAAAACAATGAAAGAATCATGTGACGACAGGTTAGATGGCTTCGTACTTGACTATTCTCTACAAAATCCAGTGCCTCTAACCCTCATTCGCCTACATCGTGATAATAAGGCCATCCACGATATCCGGAGGCACTCTCCCTACTTATGGGAAGTGGTCGATCATACGACATTGCTGGCTTCTAGGCCATGTGAAGTGAATACACCTATTATGACTGGGCATCTGGTTTTGTTCTGTGTACCATGCTACTTTTTCCAATGCCAAAAGCAACGGAAAAAGATATTGAACTCTACAGGCATCTCAACCCACCATTTGACCATTTTAAGGAGAGTATTGACCAATTTGTGCTTTCCAACTTCTCACGTTTTCGTGATTTCGTTGGTTGGCTTTACAAGCAGCTGCCAGAGTGGTGGGGTATGGCCAACAAAGACTATTCTACAAATATGCAGCGTTTCTGTGGTGTTCAACGACCTAGTTCAAAGCAAGGGCACACCTCCTGCCAACTCATTGAAGTCAAGCCATTGTGGCATAACAAACACAACCCAGTTTCGGACGAAGCAAACAAATTTTTACAGCAAATGAACCGTGTTAATGGTATTGTACATTGTGAAATGAAGAACAATGAAAAACACTGGGAAGCGAAAAAGAACAACAAAAGTGGAGACATCTTTGGCGATGCGAAAGTGTTATTAGATAAGGTTTGTAACTAAATTGAGAAGTACCAGCAGGATTACCCTTTGTCCTTCTTTGACTACGAGGTGTTGGAAAAGTTCAGAAAAGATGTCGCACAAGTCATAATGGATCATGTCATAACCAAGAATTGCTTGGATGAGTCAAATAATGCAGAGGTTAAACGCATTTTCGACGACCCCATCCAGCGCTTTGCGTGGGCAATACAGCAACGGATTAAATCTCTCCGCCAAATTGCACATCACGGAATCACAAATTGTTTTGGAGGTTGTGGCCAGAGTCTCAGTATCATAGGCCAGGAGAACATCGAGTGTAGCTGGTCAACATTTATGCAGAGATTGCGGAAGGAGAAGGAGGAGATGAAGACAATCATAGAAGGTGAAAGGATAAGCAAACGTAACGAAGAGATAAGTATGAATTTTGGTGACAAGATTTGCAAATCATGTTATGCTGAACGAGAGAGGAGATGGAAGGCCGAACATTCTGAGATTTGTGGCACTAGAGTGATCTACCTGAGGTGGTACTTTTGTAATGAACATAACGCATTTCGTTACTTACGCGATTTATATCAGATCTGGTTCTCAAATGCATCCACCTAGAGAGACAAATATCTAATTCAATATTGCACAAACCCAAATATCTTATCTAATTACCTTTGTTGGTGAATATATCTTCTTGAAACACCATAGTAAATAACATATCATTAAAGGTACAAGCGTCCGCTCTGGATCTCTTGAGCTTCTTCTCGCTCTCTCTCTCTCTCTCTGATCATAGAGATTTTTTGGTGTCTACCCACCTACCACCATGCCTACGGAGCACCGAATCCCCATTGAGACAAAGCAGAACGAGGTGTTTGTTCCGCAACTTCCAGCTATAGAGCTGCAGGCAGAGCTCATTGCGAAAGATGATGGCATCGACGCACTCAACTCAACGGAAGCTTCTATTCCAGATCATCTCAAGTGCGCCATGTGTTCGTTTGTTGTCAAAGATCCAGTTATAGTCCCCTGGGATCACGAGCACAAGCCAGTCTGTGGACCTTGCTTCAAATTTGGCATTATGGAAAATGGCGGTGTCTGCCCGCTAACAGGAACTGGTGAATGTGATGCTTACCTTGAGTGCTTACTTCCAGATACACAGTTGGACGCCAAAGCAAAGCTCTTTAATGACTCTATCATCGTCAAACATAAGAAGCATAGAGGAAGAGAGTGTGGTGATATCGAATCTCCTCTTCTGTCACGGGGATGGGAGATGGGCAGTTTCGAGGACCGCAATCAAAACAGAACATGTTGGATCTCACCAGTTAGAAAGATACGATTTGTTCTTCACAAAGATGCTCTTAAGTTTGATTCTTTGGTACAAAATCATGGGGATGAATATGCGGCTTGGGAGTCATACTCTGACTTAAGGGAGGAACAAGGAGTGCAACGCCGCGTCATAGATTCAAAGCTGTACGATACAAACATCAACCTAGAATCCTGCGGGTGGATCAAAGGAAAGAAACGAGGTAGGCACATCTGGCTTAGCCCACAGTACAAAATCCCATTTCTCTGGCAAAAGGTTGCTATTGAGTTTCACCAACATCGACAGAATTATGATGATGAAGCCAAGGCTATGGAGGACTTTCTCGACAAAAGAGCAGTTTCAATTAGCAAGAAGGTTTCAGACTTCATTCTTGGTGGCTCTTGTACCGTCGAACGTCACATTCATGGTGAAGTGGATGTTGACAATCTCGATTCACTAGCAAGTCAGTTTGGTATTAAGTTCCTTTTTGCACCTAGCTCGCAGGCTGGACAAAAGACAATTCCCATTGTTAGAAAGAAGAGAGAAACATTGGTGTTCGATCTTGAGGTGGCAAACCCACCACCAGCCACCACACGTTGTATTAGCAATAGAAGAGCAACACAAAAGCTCAAGAAGGTGACTGGTACGATACATACACGTAGCACTAAACGAAAAGAAGCACAGAAGTGCAAGACGGTGGCTGGTACGATACGTACACGTAGCACTAGACGAAAAGAAGTGAAAGTTGCAGTCGTTACTCCAAAGAAAAAGGAGAGTAGAAAATTACGCCAAGAACGTGTATTGTTTGAGATGTCAGCCTCTGTTATTGGCCATATGAAATTAAATGGAGAGTAGGGACATTGGTGCACTTAATATGTATGTGAATGTGATGCGGCAGCCCTGGTTACTCGTCTAAACAACAAGTACTCATTGGGCAAACAGTGAATTATCTATTTAATACCGTACAATACATAACCCTAGACTTCACCTGCTGTCAGAGAAAAGTGCGGTAATGGCAAACAGTACTAACAAAACTATCCTCCAACTTCTCTTGCTGCTCCTCGATACAAAGGCAGTTGAATCTCTCATCCTTCTCACGCAGCACACGGAGCAATGACCTCTTGACAATGAACTTGTAGCTACCCTCCAGAGTTGCAATTTGCTTGTTCAACTCGGACACATCCGAATTCCCCAGCTTGGACTTGATGAATTCTTCAATTTTGCCCAGCAGCCAAATCTCGTAGGCAATCTGACATTGACGCAATGTGATTTTCAAGCTGGTGGACATTTTTTCAATAACCTCGTCCGGAAGTACATTCAAAGAAGCCTTGCCTCTGGCAGAAAGGATCACGGGTTCAGTGTACTCATCTGACACATCCCAAAGATTCCGTTTGGTGAATGTATCCGTCATGAAATGACGAACAAAATGATAATCAATCTTGTCACGGAGACATACAAATGCCTTTCCCGGGAGCTCGACGTTAATCTCTGAAATGGGATCCGTAATCATGTTTCCAAATGCCAAGCTTTCGTAGGCAGCCCTCATCAGGTTTAATCCGTGACCGCTTCGTTGATATGGAGGCAGGATGAGCACTTGACACACCACCATCCTCTTCTGATGAAACAATATAGTCATGTAACCGGCCAGAGAGTACTTGAGCGTAGGCGGCGCCTTGGAAGCTTTACCTCTAATAGGTTTAGCCTGACCAAAACGCCTGACGGGGTGTGATGGTTTCATCGCATGCCGTTCAAACAAATAGAGAACTTTCCAATGCCCTCCCCTCACACCTCTGTCATTAATACCCCCAGTCGAACCCATGTGTACACAATCGGCAGTTTCAATCCACCAGGGTGCCAACTTCTCCACCTCATCGTGATATCTACGTGCATCATTATCGTATCTCATATCAGCCAGGGACAAAACAAAGGCGGCGTCCTCTTCTTCTTGGCAAGAGGGAGGTTCGATACCCCCACTATCCCAAATAGTCATTGGACGTTTCTCGGCAGTATACGAACGAAAAGCTTTACCAATCGGTTCATCCAAATAGTCATTTTCAATCTCATCAATTGTCTCAATGGTAGACGATAGCGACTTCTTGGTTTTGTCATCATGGCGTACTACGCTGTATGTCTCGCCGTCATATAGTAGCACCGCATCTACGGTGGGCAGTCCCCGAGTGAGATGCTTGACAATGGTTTCCACCTTCATTTTACCGCCATCGAGGCAAATGTCTCCGGTGTAGGTGCACATTGAATCATTGGATTGAGAGGACATGCTTCTGGTGAAAGCGGGGGTGTAGTGTAATTGGTTATTTTGTCGTGTTGTGCCCTTGTTGCTGCTGGTGGTAATATTATTTGCTCTTGAAGTCTTGCACTGGCTTGATTTGCTCTTGAACCTTCGGCTATTATCGTCAGAGGATACATCCTCCAATTCTTCGTCAATGGAAAACAAAGATCGTTTGCTCGGAATACAAGTTCGGCCACTTCGACGTACAGCAATGGGAGGACGAGCAGGCTTTACATCATCCGACATTACAACAGCGTGATCCTCTTCCGATTCATCACTCGACACTACTTGATTCATCCTCCTTCGGTTGCTACGACGAGTAACCGTCTGATTGATATGGACACGGCGTGATTTCCTCACCGATTCAGTGGTAGTAGTACTGTCCTCGGGAGTGACACGCCTTGGTCTTCCTCTCTTCTTGGAAGCATTCCTCACAATAGAATCATCCACAGTAGTATCCACACTAGCATTCACCTCATCCTCCTCTTTGGATAAATCCAGCACCTGCTTCACCCCTCCCTGACTATACATTGCACTACCATTTGCATTTGCATTTGCAGCATTCCCCCCAACATTACCGGATTCGACTTTACCAACATTCACCACAATACAACTCCTCCTACAACTGGGTGCCAATCGTACATCAATTGATAATTCATATCGAGCAACGGTATGATAGGTGAATGATTCGTGAAGTGTTGCCACCTCTTCTTCTTCTTCTTCTTCTTCTTCTTTATAATTATCTGCTCCTCCCAACAATGATGAATTGACAGGAGATGACGATGTTGAGGGAGAGGAAAGCAAAGACATGACCTCACACTCATGCAAAGTATTGGGACGCTAACCTCTCATTCTCTCCTCCACAAAAAATTGATGAGTGTACACCGGTTTAAATCGAGATATGTTTGCGTGGGATGCATGCCATGATAAGAGTTGTTGAGTTGTCGGCTCTAATGAAACTTGTTTGTGATGAGGCGATGATGGAGATGATGGTGATGCTATAATGATGCCACGCCGACTTCGCTTTTTGGTAACAGGGGGGATGATGGGTGCGTTGGTGGGCAGGTCGGGACGTTTGGGTAGGCTGATGACTATGCAGGATGCTGCGGAACTCATTCCGGGGTATAGCAATGGAGTATTTTTGGTGTTGGTGGAATGATGCGTCTTGTTGTGTTGTCGTTGTTGAATGGTGTGGGAATAGGCCACAAACTTTTGTTTTTGGAGGAGGAGTTCGTAGTCTCGTTGGGTGCGGCGGAGGGGAGGTGACGAAGACGATGGTGAGGGGTTGATGATGAGCAGATTGTCTTCATCGTTTGATTTGTGACAGGAGGGAGAGGACCGCGGTTTGTGATTGCGCAGTTTCATGGTTTGGCTGCTGTATATTATTGAATACTTATAGTTGCGAATGGATCAGATGCATTGGTCGTCCAGCCTCCCTCTCGAACTGATGGCGGTGGATTTGTCGAACTTTTATGCATCAACGATGAAAATGGCTCCACTGCAGCTGCTGCTGGGAATAGGACCTCTTGGATATACTTAGAACAATGGAGACTACAACTGTACAAACTGTGGAATTATCAACCACGCGGGATGGGTATAAGTAGAAAGGAGTGAAGCGGAAGGCGGAACGAAAAGAGGAAAAGTATGGCGGGGGAAAACGAAGTTCGAACTAATTTGAAGAAGCAAAGCGGGCGAACAACGAAGTTCGAATTAACACTTGAAGTTCGCCAGTCGAAAAATACATTATTTCAAACATACTGGATGTTAAATAATGACACGAGTCAGTTAAGCGAGAAACTACTAAAGGCAGTTCATTTCAGGAGAGAGGTGTAAAATCTACTGGATTTTGTCCAAAGTGGGACTTGAACTCTCGATTCTCATTTTCCCTTTTTTCACGGGCCGCCAAGGAACCGCCGCCTCCCTACAACTCACTCAAACAAAAGCAACCATGAGCGAATGGGCCGGATGTTTCTGCCTCCAATGCATTAGGGAGAAAGAAGTGGGCGTGGTGGAGGATTTGGGTGAGTAGCTGCTGGCTGGCTATTTCTAGAGAGCTGACTGTTGATAGGTTTGGTTGGGGCAATTCTCTCTAGAGGAGTTGGATCTTGCCGCTTGCACGTCTGAATCTGTCTGAATTCCTTGCCCCTCGCTCACCTGTATACCGTTCCCATACCCATCCCCCACAACAACGAAAGGACAATTCAAACGCCTCATAGGCGAAGGCCCCTCCCTCATCTGCTGGCCCCTCCAATCCGTAGCCGGCCGCCTCTCCCTCCGCGTCAAACAACTCGACGTCATCTGCGAAACCAAAACCAAAGACAACGTATTCGTTCAAGTCGGCGTCGCCGTTCAATATCGCGTCGTTACCGAATCAGCCTATGATGCATGGTATCGTTTGACCAATCCGACGAGTCAGATTCAGGCCTATGTGTTTGATGTTATTCGTAGTACGGTCCCGAGGTTGGAGTTGGATTCGGCGTTTGAATCCAAAGATGATATTGCTAGGGCTGTTTTTGAACAGTTGCAGAATGTTATGAAGGATTATGGTTATGGTGAGCTTGACTTTGTCTCTTTGTCTTTTTGGTATGATTCTGTGTTTTGAGACTCTCATCTTGTCATGCTGTATCTTTTAATATCGCTCCCCACTTCAGCTATTGTCAACACTCTGGTCACGGATCTATCACCAGATCATAAGGTCAAGGCAAGCATGAATGAGATCAATGCCGCGAGGCGGCTCAAGGAAGCAGCGTCTCATCAGGCTGAGGCGGATAAAATTCGTCAGGTCAAGGGGGCCGAGGCTGAAGCCGAGGCACGTTATTTGTCTGGATTGGGTGTAGCGAGGCAGAGGAAGGCGATTGTGGAGGGATTGCAGTCGTCCGTGGCTGCCTTTAGTGATGAGGTGGAGGGTGCGTCGCCAAGGGACGTCATGGATATATTGCTGTTGACTCAGTATTTTGATACCTTGAGTGGAGTGGGGGCGAATAGTTTGATTTTGGAGCATGATCCGGCGACTGTGGCAAATCTTCAGATGCAGGTTGGCAAGAGTTTTATGGTTTCGAAGAATGATTTGTTGTCTTAGAGGTTTTAGTCGTCTTTGTTCTTGAGACCAATATATTCGTTTGTGTTGTTCATGGAGGTATTTTAGAGTGATCATTTCGTGTTGATTGTAAACTTTAGTGTGTTGATGCTTTGGCTGCCAGTGGCAGATGGGCTTTCAGCCGAATAAGCTGTAACAATGAAATTCAATACTGTTTGAACAAATTCTAATAAGCAGACACTTGAGAGGTATTGCGGGTTGAAATTCTCATCACAGATCAATGCCTTTGTAGATCAGCTGTTTGTGGAGCAGTACGGAGAAAAAAGACAGCAGTACGGAGAAAAAAGACAGCACACGAGAAGACAAGAGACATGATAAATATTGCAAGATATTTTCCTTTTAAATGCCTCAACGAATGGAAGTACTTGTACACTGGTGATACGACGCTGGGCCCCTTGATGAAACTTTGTATCACAAGGAAACCCAACACCCAAAACATTTTTAACACTTCTCGCCCCGAAAACAACATGCCATTAAATTTCTTCACCCCAATGAGCAACCAACATTTCCTCTGCGCCAGCAATAAGCTAATGACTATTTCCCGAGTCAGACCTACAAAATGCACCCATCTTCCCATACACATATTTTTTACCACTCATCATAACCTTTGTTAGCATTATAAGGTGCCCCCTGCACATCACTCCCATCCGGTCCGGTAACATCCACAGCCTTTGACTTTCCATTAGCATCCGTGGAGATCTTGAATTCGACGGATTCCCCCTCGGCTAAACTCCTAAAGCCTTCGGCTTTGATTGCAGTTTGGTGTACGAAGACATCGTTGGAACCGTCGTCTGGGACGATGAATCCGAATCCTTTGGCGGTGTCAAACCTGTATTAACGAAAGGTCTGTGAGTTAAAATGTCGAGGTTTGTCGACATCTAGAAAACAGACTGCAGCACGTGTCATGCGTCATACTGAAAAACATCAACCTGGTTCTGGTTCTTTGGACCTTTAGGTTGAGTCGAAATGAACAGCGGCATACTGCATCATTCTGTCAGCTATTCCATAAACTAAACAAAGACGAGACATCAACGTCTCAAGTATCTACGTTGCAAGTAGTCATCTAAAGGACCTTCCACGTACGCACCATTTTACAGAGCCCGTCATGACTTCAGCATACAAAGCGGTAGATCGTTGTCCAAACTGTTGGGCGGGAGTGAAGCCACTTGCTACTGCGGCGAGTGATAAGATGGTGAATGCTGCTGTCTTCATTGCTTTTATCCTGGTAGATTTTGGTTTTGGGATCGGTGCAGTAGCTGAAAAATGGATGGTTGACTTGCTTTGGAAGACAAAAAGGGGTTCTCCTTCCCGCCACATTTTTGATGGCCGAAAAAAGAGAAGAAATGATAGGAGAGCTCCGGCGCTCGAGCTCAATCTCCGTCTCCATAGCCATAGCATGAAGAAAGCACCATCGTCCTCGCGTTCCAGTACATTCAATGGCTTCTCGACGGCGAGAGAGGTGCTGAACTCTGTGAATGCTGCTGACCATGCCAGTGCCAATGCGGCGTCGGCTGCGTACAAAAAACAAAAGATGATGAGAGGCTTCTCGACTGCCAAGGATGTCATGAATTCTGAAAATATAGAGGGATCTGCTGCTGCTGCTTATTCAGCCTGTGATGAAAAACTGGCCGCGTCTCCCTCCAAAAACACCGGCATTTCTACTGGACCGAACGAAAATGAAATCAAAGTAGACTTGCTGGTGAGGGGACTGTGCTACCATAAAGAAAATATCAATTCGTTGGAATCCATCTCTCTCCATCGTGAACCAAATAATTTGTTCGATACGAATGCTATTGCTGTTCACAATGCCGAGGGTTTGGTTGTTGGGCATGTCGCTAGAGAAATGGCTGTGAGTGACGTAGTACTTTTACTGCCGGTACCAGGGAGACTAGCTGTTAACTGCATCATTTTTATTCTGTAGGCCCTACTAGCACCATTTTTGGATGATGGTTCAATTTCTCTCGGAAACTTCGTTATCAAAGAGCAAAGAAACTCTACCCTCGAACTGAACGCCACTGCAGCCGTGCTAAATGCTGAACAAAGAGAACTAGTGAAATCCACTATCAACGCCATGAACTCAGATCAGAACGGTATTACATCTACATTTGACATCGTTACTGCCGAAGTGACAGAGCACCTATCACTTGGTATAGCAGCACAAGATCTCCAAACTGCATCCGGCTGTACTGTAGACTTTTCAAAGGCAAAGACTCTCCCATGGAAAACAGAGGCAGCTGGAAATACTTTGCTGTGGCCACCGAGCAATGAAGTCATGGCCAAATTTGGATTTAGTAATGTAGATGACAAAGAATGGTGGGGAAAGATTGGACTAAACCCTCCAGCACACTGGAATGTAAGTGGGGCATTGGATATCCTGCCTGCTGTTTCAGTTTCGAGTCATCAGAAACAGATGGCGCGAGATGTATTGGATGATGCGGTACATGGAGTGACGAATATTTGGAGTGACGAAACCATGGATGAGATTAGAGCATTGATGCATACTTCTAATTTCTGGTCTTATCGTGGTGCAGATGCGTGAGTGCCATTGCCCATAGTCATGTGGTTTGAATCAAAGGACTCGTGCACAATTCTCACATCATTTTGCATCCCTTCTCATGTTGGTCGCACCAGCTTCATCAAGGCATATGGTGGTCCTTACGTGCTGGGTCAGCAAGAGGGAAAGCTAAAGCTCATCAAAGGAAACCCTCACATCGACCTCACTGAAAAGATTTGCCGTGGTCACAACATCGTGTACACACTGGTTCACTCTGAACCACCGGCAGGACCTGGATTCAACACATTGATCTTTGGTTTGAACTTGAGAAGATCTGGGTTTCATTATCATCAAGATGCTATTGGTGCATTGAAAGCCAAGAATGCACCACTGCTGCCTTGCCAGCCAGTTGTCACGACGGTGTTCTATGAGAAGCCTCAGCACGATGAAGGCAAAGAGATGGTGCTATGGAAACCACTAATGAACTTCAAACCAAAAAACGATTCACTTTACATGGCTGCACGTGGCATTGTGACTTCTCACGGGATGGTACACGTCCAGAAGGCAGGCTTGCAAAGCAAAGCGATGCATGGCATTTTCCGTACTCCCAGTTGTAACTCTGCTACTGATGCAGAGAAAGAGCTTGAGCCAAGAATGGGTTATAGAGTTGCTATAACTGCCAGAATCACATTTGATGATTCAGAGAAGCGTTTGGAACCTTATCTGAATGAAGATCATTACAATATTGTCATTGGTCCTGGTGGCAATAAAACTTTGTTTCTCTGAAGTTAGTTTGGCGATTCATCATATGAGCAATAAATACTCAAAATATACTAGTATCTCGATACATATGAATATGGGACTTGCTTTGGAGATTGGCCCTTGAGATCGTTGAGGCAAAGTGAGTGTAGTATGCCTTTCTCAGAAGCATTGCCTATGGACTGAAGACAATAGACAGTAAGGCATTCGGGCCATTGTATCACAAACTTGAGTCACCTAAGTTGTTAATCTACAAAAGTACATGATAAAGCCACAGTTGGCCGAGTGCTTATTGAAGGTGACCAATGATGGGAAGATCGGGGTCGTATCCAAGGGGAATGATCTCCTCGTGAACCA
>JALLPI010001131.1:0-13464 GCA_036939935.1 Cyclotella atomus
GATAAAGTTTAAAGGTAATGGGCAGCAGTCTAACTCATATTATTATCTACTACCAGCTACCACATCACCATGATGATACTGGTGATGCAGGTGGTCTGAGAGTACCTAGAGAAATTTACTTTGTAGTAGGATATTCAGTAATCCCAATTACATCATCAGAATGATCTCCATTCCAAACACCTCAAAACTACTTTTATAGAAATAATATAGTAGTAGATACACCCTCTC
The DNA here is from genome assembly GCA_036939935.1 of Cyclotella atomus. Classification (NCBI taxonomy): domain Eukaryota; phylum Bacillariophyta; class Thalassiosirophyceae; order Thalassiosirales; family Thalassiosiraceae; genus Cyclotella; species Cyclotella atomus. The sequence continues at coordinate 229 of JALLPI010001131.1, forward strand.
ATCGAAACGATTCAATACAAGAAAGATGATCCAACAACAACCTCGGAAATGCCCTAACCACCGATTCAGGAGATGCCAAAATCGGCCCGCCCCTCAACGCCCCTCTCACACCCGCCCCAACGTTCCCCGTATCCTTCGAATCATACAACGGTTCTCTCATAAATGGATATCCATCGTACGAGATACCGTGTCCGCTCAAGACGTAGGGTTGAAAGAATGCCAGATAGTATTGGATGGGGAAGAATTCAAAGACGACGGTACAGGGTTTGATAAAGGCGAGGTTGGTCAGCTGAGCTCCGTGAGGGGAGAGGATGATGTCGGCTTTGTGAAATTCAATGGCTTGGTCTTGTAGGGATCCCTCTGGATTGGGAAGGATCTTTATCTCAATGATATTATTGTTGTTGTTGTTGTTACTGCCATCAATATCATTGTTGTTGTTTTCATGTAATCCAAAAGCAGACTTGAGANTTGTTGTTGTTGTTGTTACTGCCATCAATATCATTGTTGTTGTTTTCATGTAATCCAAAAGCAGACTTGAGAGCATCGGCTGTTTGATTGGCAAATAACCAATGTCGGGAGTATCCCCTTCGTTCAATGAGTAAAATTCGCAGAGGCAACGACGGCCTCCTTTTTTCACCATCACGATATGAATATTGAAAGTATTCATCTCCAAGGACTGCTTGTTGTAAAGTGCTCATATCCATCTGATCTAAGAAGTAAAATGGATTTCCCTGTTCAAATGTACTTACAGCATCTTTGTTGTTGTCATCCATATTCATGTTCTTCTCCTGCCACCCAGACGGAATTGGATCCATCACCACCCTCCATTCCGGAGGCTTGAATGTCTCATTCGACTTGAGATCATTGTCCAGAATGTGGACACCCACACGTTCAAATGCCAACAGCAGTCCATGGTACCACGAGTAGGGCACTACCAAATCGCGACGATTGTTGATGTCGAGGAAACGATACGCATTGGGAAATAGTCGGAGGACCGACCAGCATGGCAAGGCGGTTTGGGCAAAATGCGGCAGGACTTTGAGGGCGGTGGAGCAGACGATGGTTGTTGCATTGGTCAAGTTGTGGTATTGGCTTGGGTGGAGCGTCGCTCCTGAAGTGGTGTGGACGATCGAGAAGTTGAACGATGTGGAGTGGCCGGGTGCCAGTTGGAACCTGGATGCCTTGTAGTGAATCGCGTTGGGTTCTTTGGATTGGGGAGGGAGGGCTTTTGTTTCGGATTCTCGAAGGATTGCATTTGCCTTTGATTTCAGTCGGTGTATCTTGTCGTTGTTGAGATTGCTGCTGTTGTCGTTGTTCAGTTGGGAATAAGTGATGCCGACGGTTAGAGGGATTTTAGTCTGCTGCAGGCAGATGAAGAGGACTATGATTGCTATGGTGGAGACAGTCTTCTTTGTGGTGAAGGATAGGCGGGCTCTAGTGGCCTTTGGTTCGTCTCCATCAGAGAGGGCATTGGCCGGGAAGAGCCACCAGCACACTAGATTTGACCATTTCAAGGTAAATGCCAATTTAACGCGCAGTTTGACCGATTTCGCTTAGTTTAAAATATCTTACCTGTCCGTAAAAATGTGCCTCGCCAGTCGCGAGAGCCACCCTCACCCCGCCTTATTTCATTTAACTTTTTAGAGCCGAAGGAAGATAAAAGATGGTTTACGGAGTTGTACGCTCCTTCCAAGCAGCCCTGAAATACAGGGGAGGCTGGCGCGGACTCCTCGAGCACATGTACACGGTGAGTGCGTTCTGATGAAAAAAGCCGGCAGTGAGTAATGGCTTTTGGGTGAATGGATAATTATTTTTGATGTTGTCATCCATCCGATAGATTCTCTCTCAAGTCCTCCATCCTCCCTCCCTCCCTCCCCAGAATGGAGACTATCCATTCAAATTCGGCACCTACATGGGACATGACGCCGCTGGAAATCGATACTATGAAAATCGCGTGGATTATCCGTTTGGGCAGCATCGTTGGGTCGAACCGGGGGACATTCACAATTTCGACTCTGCCTCCATTCCGGTAAGGCCTTGATTGTTATTGCTGTACGTGATGATGGCCTGCCTATAATCCTAAATTGATGTTCCGACCTGCTGCTTCTCTCTAGCCCGAATGGCACGGTAAGTCCCGATGACTACTTCCAAATATAATATAACTCTCTTCTTCTCTAAAACAACCTTTTTATAATATATAGGGTGGATGACCTCCATGAACGACGCCCCTCCCAACTCCGAATCCGACTACATCACCACCAGAGGCCAAGAAATCATCCCCATCGAAAAAAGTGATGTCCCCGCCGACGGCAAAAGCGTCGTGGGACATCAAGAACCCATCATGAACTTTCACCACCTGCACAATCAGTCTACGGTACGCTCCCGTGGATGGGGGATAGGCAATCCCATCGTGGGACTTCCCCCCGGTGCCAAGGATGCGTATTATACACAGCCGGGATCTCCGTATAATGAGGGTTCCATCCGAAAGAGGGTGAATATTGGTGATTTAGACGCAGCCAAGGGGGGAGGAAGGCCATACAAGAGTGAAAAGTGGGCAGATAGGTTGAGGACTGTGGAGGAGAGAGAAAAGTTGGAGATGGATAAGATTCGAATTGTTCAGGGTGCAATTGAAAGGGAGAGGGCTGTGGCGGCGAAGAGGAAGGCAGCTATGGCTTCGAGGGGTAGTGGGACTGTTGCGGCTGTTTAATATACTTGAAGCTGTTGGGTATGTTGGTGTTGAGTTGGCCAGGAATTGAAATTGTACCAGTTAAATTATATATCTTGAAAGATCTTTGAATTCGAATACAATGTTGTGCCAAATTGCAGGATATGATTACAATTATATCAAGGGCCAGGGCAATAGAAAAATAAAGCAAGATTTGAAAGTAAATTGAATTAAGGTACATCAAACGACAACTCTCTGCCATCATCAATCTCAATAGGTGCTTCATCGGGTGAAAGCATCAACCATCAACTCCTCCATCATAATACTTTAATGCACTTCTCAATGTGCATGGTAAAACGACCAATACAACATAAAAGTAACACACGATATCATACTTAAGTATTTACTCAAACACCAACTCCTTATCATCCACAATCTCGATAAGCTCCGCATCCTCCGGCAAACCCAACTCCTCCAAACTAAGCACACTCCCATCATCATCCTTCCCAGCTCCGGGAGAATCATTCTCGATCTTGTCAATCTTGCTCTGAATCCAAGCCATGGCATCTTCATGATTCGTCTTCTCAAGCGAGGCCAATGCGTCTTCCTCAGCTTCCTCCACATCTCGTCCTTGAGGGACCTTGGACCAATCGACGGGGTTGAAGGTACTCTGGGGTGATCCCGAACGCTTGGCGATGAAACCGGTGTGTGTGTACCCGGTCTGTTCGTCCTTTTGAAACATCATGCCGAGGGAGGTGCCGAGTTTGGCTTTAAAGATCTTTTCTTGACCGGCTGTTCCGGAGGAAGAGGCCGGTGCATCGTCTTCGAGGATGGTGTATTCGGCTGGCTTGATGATTTCATCGTATACCACGGGTTTGCGGTGGATGTCGGAGGGTCGAGATTTGCGGGGACGGTCGTGGTTGGCTTTTTTGGCGGCCTTGTTGTTGGCGTGTTTGGCTTGGAGGGATACACTGTGAAGGAAGAGTGGGGGATATGGCGAGGGCGTGAGTGATGTAGTTCTGTTAAAATATAATATAATGGAGGCAGTGGACATCAAGTTCGTTACCGTGTCCACCGTACCGTGACTTTTTACTCACCACGTCCGGCCGGAGATTGAGGGGGAAAAAGCGTTGGCTGATGATGCCATCAGGATGAGAGCAGCGACGGATTTCATGATGGCTATGTTCGGGGAGTATTAAAATGGGGGTGCAGCTGCGTAGCGTAAGTAGGTACGAGAGGGCGATGGGCTGTCGGTGCTGTTCTCTGCCGGCGTTGCGTTGGTGTGGCTTGCTGTGTGAAGATGAGGAGAATTGGAGGAGAGCTGCTGTTTGACGGCGGCTGTGACGCACGAAGTGAAGCAAAAGCCGGCTCATGACCTATTATCTTTCCTTTTCCCCGGGTTTTCCCGCAACTTCCCCCTTCCCTCATCTATTTATCCCAAGCAATGCAGAGCCTCCTTCCTCTTTCCCTTTCTTTCCTTGCTTGCATCAACTCTAAAGAGCAACTGTGTACCAATGCTCTCAACATTACTACAATTTCGGCTTCGTATGAAAATTACCGCCTTTCTAAGAAAATTTTTGCACCCTCCATTGTCACTATTTTACGTCAGCAAAGCAAGGGGACGAAACAGTTTCCCACGACTAACGAGAGACGGTTTGCCATGACTTAAAACCGTCTAGCTTGCCTCGCGTAAAAAAAGAATGCAAAAATTTTCTTAGTAGGGCGGTAATTTTCATACGAAGCCGAAATTGTAGTATATCTATTTGTCTAATCATCAATAACTGATCATGTAAAGTATGACCGTAAAATCACAGGTACTGTACTCCCATCTTTGACTCTCACAACATAATGACATCAGAGGAGTATCAGGCAATCTATTAATAGTCTCAACCCATAAATAATTATAGACCTACAGGAACGGAGTTGTCTACTACACCCCATCCAAAAATATGGCAGCCTTCGACCTTCGAATATGTCGTCATAGTCATAAATTAAATATTACCAACTACAAGCACTCCCCGACTTCTTCCCAGACTATTTCCTCATATACTACACAATCAGATAAGGGGTACCCTAATCTCTGGGCATGTATTAATTCAGGCTTCATCATCGTGTTCTAACAATTTTATTGAATATTAGAGGTATTTGCCTTCTATTGTGTATGTTATCACCTTTGATACCAATAAGATGCCTGATTATACCTTTAGATACCTTTTGTTGAGTCTTGGATACATTTAGATACCTTACTTACTCTGTTTTTACATTTTTATTTTTATTTAATAAGTCAACCATCTTTAGTCAACCATATTCAATCATCTTGGAACAATTATCCTATAACTTTATCTTGCATTTATATTGCACATAATTCATTACCAATGATCAAAAATGTGCGCCATCCCAAAGGTATTATTTTCATCGATTTGCATCAGCTTGCGTTCATAGACATGGAACACAGTGCAACACAGGCATTACATATTGCTGACAACATACATTACTGCACCACTGACCCGTCACTTTGGGCCACCAGAGCAGACATTCCTCAGGACAATTTGTGCGTCATAGTTGGCTTATGCTCCAGTGACATGAAGTGTGTATCCACCTTTCCTCAACTCAGAGTCAGTTCTACAAAGTATTACTATGGAGATGACAACATTCCCAACGGGACAATGGCAGTGAAGATATAAATGGTGCAGGGTCGGTCTCTTACTACATTTTGCCCAAAACAAATGTCAAGTTGCATTCGTTTGAGGAGTACAAAAAATACAAAGAATGCCTTGATAGATGTGATGGAAACAAACACTTAGCATTGGCTGAATTCTGGGACATTCCAGGTGATAAAAAGAAGAGAGATAACATTCAGAGATGTAAGTAGTAATTTTTATATCCTGATGTTACTCGTTTATGGACTCATAGCAATTGTTTACACTCAAAAAATACCCCTCATCTGCCAGGACACGTGTGTAGCCCTTGTTTTATCTGCAGATCCACCAACAAACTAAAAGATACTTTTGAATCTACTAGTTGGTATCCGAGGTAATCTAAAGTTATTTGAACACAATTACCTGTAAAATTTGTGTCTGGTGCCCTTCGGGGCGCCGGATGAGCCCCTCCACCATGAGATTTCTCTAAAAGAGGTGTATGTCAGTTCACCATTTCCCATCCTTATCTACCTTCTAAAATTTTTGTTAACTCTCATTTCCTCATATACTTTACATCTAAAAGCTTCTCTGACCTGTCGTCAAAAACCTCAGCAGAAACTCTATTGGATGGCTAAGATACACTCAGATCAGACAGAAGACAGAAGGGCCTTTGTCATTCAACTACAAACAACAGTCCCAAATCTAAATGCTGCTACGAAACAAAAAATTCAAGATCGTGTATAATAGAATATTATTTAATGTCAACTCTGCCCTCCACCCTCATCCCATCCTTTGTACACAACAAGCTTGGTTTGAACCAGAAATAAAACTATGCTACAAGTAATCCCAACCATCATCAACCATCATCCCAATCCAATCCTTCCAACAACAACAAGCTTGCCTTGAACCAGAAAAAATATGCTACAAGTAATCCCAACCCCAATCCCTGAAACTGGAATAGATGTGTTTTCACCAGAGCTGGTGAATGATGATAATCATGTATCATGCCTTGCCCTTTTGTTGTAATTGTAACTCTCCTCAAATAGGTATTAAATAAGTATATTCAATTTGTCTACAAAATCCAGGTATCTCAAACAGTAGACAGTGCCCAAAATGGTGAGTTTAGGGAGAAAGTAGCATTGAAGAACAGAAACAAATTTCTATTTCTTATTAAAATGGACACACCAATCAATTTTCATTTAATAATTTGTGCTTGTACCTATGAGCAAAGGCATTTACATTTACCCCAGTTTGTGCTTACTTATTGTTGAATTACTGATTCTGTTTGGTACATGTCTAAATATCAGTCCTGACTGTGCATGAATTTGCTGTTGGTATTGAACTTGAATGGCCCCACTACACCTTCTACCTTCAACTACAACATCATTGAATTGGCTAATTGCCAACAAGAGATTGCTAGTCATAGCGCACACATTGGTTACGTTAACTTGTACATGATTAATAATGAGCTTGTTATCTACAGTGTAGTGCAAGTAGGATCGCTCCACCAATGGCATTCGACCGTTGGTGGAGTTTCCACAAAGGTATCTGAAGATAATTCGTGATCACCAGAATGTGAGTACTGCCTCTGCAGTACCACAATTCTAGCACAGATGATGCAATGCTGACATCAACTGAACTATCCCTCAATATCATGTTCAGACTTTGTGTGTGATCTTCTCCTGAAAAAACTACGGCACAGGGCACTGTGTTCAAAGCATCAGAACATTCCTAACCCAGATAGCTGGCTTTATCAAAACATGTCAAACTCAAGCACGAGTGAGAGTGAGAGGGATTAGAAAAACATGACAGAATGTCACATCTTTGGGTATGTACTAATTCCTATTTATCCCATTGTCAATGGAAAATCATGCAAGTCTGTGGATTGTCTTGACCATTTATTCCATGCCCAAGTGATAGAGTTTTGCAAGGTCAGCTGCTTCTTGAAGATTAAAAGCTTTGTTCAAGCCACTTACCCTGTCATGCACATGTTAGTTCTCCAATGGTCTACTAAGTGCACATTGAAGTCCTTTTGGATTGGAATCCAAAACGATGAACATTGAAAGTTAGACAACAGGGTTTGACAAACAATTGTCAATGTTTATTTTCTAGAGTACTTGGATTTGTAGGCCAGCTCAACTCCCCTCTGGAATCAAATTCAAATGCATAAACATTGAAACATTGACTATCATTTGCTATTTGCTTGGTTAGACTTAAGTGTAGACAGCAAGCATCGTGACAGGAGGGAGAAGAGGCTGTCCTTTATTCCACAGCGGTAATCGAGACAGGCTACATTGACCAGTCAATTGAGAATACCAAATACCAAAGGCAAACTATTTGTTGTGCTGAAGAAAGGAACTTTGAATTTTCTTCACAGCTCAATGAATAGTTTGCCATGCAATTCGACAAAAGCCGGAAAAGTGATGGTTTTCAATAGTCCTATTAATCCTAGCTAGGGTGAGCTTTCAATGTGTTCGTGGTCTTAGATTCAGGTCTGACCACAGTCATAGTGCACACCAATCCTTCTCAAAGCCAAAACATCATTTTAGCTCGCTGACAGGTGATGAGAGGGTAAAAAGGGGCCACAGTTGAAAAAGGTTCAACCTTCAATTCACCTCTTACCTTTGTGCTTCAATTTCAATAACTTCAACGTGAAATCTTTCTGCAAGTCTGCAATGTGCCATCAAAGACATCATCATCACAACATCGGAAATGAAATGCCGTACCGCTACAACGACAATGGCGGCCGCCGCCGCCACATCCCTCCATCCAACAACAGCATTCTCCTTCCCTCGCTTCCCTAAGGCCTTAATCGATTCCCCGTCCCTGCATGCCATCCTATCCGAAAAGACCGAAACATCATCCGACCCCTTCTTCATCGACGGCGAAAAAGAATGGCTCGTCAAATCCTCATCCTCACCCTCAGCCGACTCCTTTCAGCGAGCTCGCCTCGCGGAACAACTGCGTCTCTCACGCTCAGCCGATCGACCTGCCACCGGTGATTCTTCAGGCGAGGCTCTATCCCTAATTGCGTCTCGTGTAGCCACGGCACTTCAACCCATCCTCGATCCCGAAATAGAAAAGGACGTACCACCGAATTGCATCCTAGGCGCTGCTGCCAATGGATCCTTCGTAACTCTATTCACACTCCTCCTGGTTGGGAAACTTGCCATTGTGAATGCTCTCGTGGCATCTCTCTCCATGGCGGTGTTGGCGGCTTATCTGAGTATAACACGAGGATCCGTGGGGGACTTTGTGAGAGAGGTGGGACGGTATACCATGACCGTGGCGGATTCGGTAACGGGCATGATTGAAGAGTATGATGCGGGGATTAAAATTGACAAGGCTTCCAGGGCGATGGAGACTTTGAGTCGGGTGGAGATAGCGACTGGTGTAGCTGGTTCGGGTGTGGAGGATGTGTTGGATCAGGCGGATCGAGCGGTGAAAGAAGTTCGTAGGGCAGAGTCTGAGTTGGAGGCGAAGCAACAGGAGTTGGAGGCCGCCGCTTTGAGGAGGAAGCAGGCTTTGGTGGAAGCTGCGGCGAAGCTTGAGGAGGTGGCACGAGCCAAAGCTGGAGCTAGGAGAGATGATACACAGGAAACGGAGCGGGTTAGTCCGGAGAAGACAATATCGCTGGAGGTGAGTGTGTATCCAATCCTATTCCATTCTACCATCTAACAACTCACAAGCTTGAGTTGACATTATATTCAGGAGGAAAAGAATTGGCTGGACGAGCAAAATCGTCTTGTAAACGAACGTCATTTGACTCGTATCCAAGAAGAAAAAGAGTCAGAACAATTGAAACGAAATCCAGTGGATTATAATGCAGCTGCCAGACTTGCTTACGAATCATCGACCAAAGTAGAGGACTTTGAATCATTCCTTTCTAATTATCTCGTGAGCACATCGGCCTGGATTGCTCAGAAGAGTAGAGACCGTGAAACTGCAAAGAAGTTGGAAGAAGAGCAAATGAGATTATTACAAGCGGAGGAGGATGTTAAGCAGGTGGAAGAAGAAGCTGCAAAATCTCTGGCTGAACAGGATGACATGGATGTGACAAGTGATGCGGAACGAATCATGATGGACGAAGAAATGAGATTGGTAAATGACCAGCAGACCGCAATAGTCCAATCAGACCCTTCTGACACCAATGAAGGTGAACTCGACCAAAAAGATTGGGAAGCATCCGTCGAACTTGCCAATACACTCTCTCTTCTCGAAGAAGAAGAAGATTCAAACCAAAACAATATCAAAGAAGCCAATGACATGGACTCAATATTACAAGTGGAACTAGATGGACTATCACAAGAGGAAGAAGAACTATTAGGCAAAGCCGCCCGCGAAGCGGTTCGTAAATATGAAGAAGAAATGCGACAAAAGAAAAGTGCAAAGCTTGCGGTGCAGTCATCGTGGGAAGATGCTAACAAGTTCACAAAGACTCAAGCAGAAAATAAAGAGGATGGTACTGCTGTTGAGTATGAAGAAATGACTGTGACGGAGCTGAAGAACATTTTACGCGACAGGGGTTTGAAAGTGAGTGGGAAGAAGAGTGAACTTATCGAGAGACTGTCTTCTAATGAGGGTAGTAGCTAAACTTAATTCATGGTTGTTATGTTTACGAAAAATCTTGACTGTGTGTCCGATGAATGCTGTCAAAAATTGCGCTATCAAGACTTTTTTTCAAGGGTTCTCTAGGATCAACCTTAGTCAAGTCAATTGGATACTTTCTTGGCAGATATGTAGCTCAGGAAAGGTTGTGGTATGAGGAAAAGAAATGCACATCATACTATGTGCTTGATCTTGGGATTGAAAGAGGAGAACTAGACCTTGGTCTCAAACTGCAATTTACATATGAATGACTGCAATTTACATATGAATATTGCATTGATCATTTTTGGATCTTGCACGCCTTTCAGGTCTAAATGAGCAGAATGGTAGGCAGGTTCAACACACTGTCTCAAGAATAACACCCAGGTAAGTCTCTAAGATTGGCAAGAGAATAAACTTGGACTATTTTTTCCATTGCTATTAGTGCTATTTAGTTTGTTAGTATTGAGCTCGCCAATGTTGTCCTGACTCAACATCCCTTTTCAACTCCCTGACAAAACTCCGCCCCTCCTCATTACTCATTACTTAATTTCCACACCAAACAAGTATACACCATCCAACCAAACATCCACTTACACACATAAACACTCTCCATCCACCATCAATGAATCACATCCACCAAAAAATCATAAATATCCGTCTCTCCGATAGCCTCCACACAATCCTCCTTCGTCAACGTCTTCCTCCTCCGATTCTCACTATAATGACCCGACCTCAATGTCATTTCCAATATAAACATTTCACAAGCCTTGGCAAATAATACCGGTGCCTCCGCCGATATCATTCGTACATCTTCATCGGATTTCATGATTCGTTTGATTCTCGCCAATGGTAAATCATTGTGATTTTTAAAATCTTGTTCGTTTAGAGGAGTGGAATTGCCCAATTCGTGCATTTGGGATAGTTGTTGTGTCCAGAAGGTGGTTAGGTCGGCGTTTAGTTTGGAGAGGAATTCGGGGGATTTGGTATCGAGGACTTTGGTCCCTTCGAGGTGACCGTCGGCATCGTAGGATGGTGGTATGGATGTGGATGTGTTGGGATAGATGGATGATGTGCTGCTTGGTTTGGATTGATGTTGTTGGGGAGTATTATTTGGGGCAGGTTGTTTGGGAATGACTGGATACTGCGCCGGCTTTTTGGGTACTACGGTGGTTACTGGATGATGCGTTGTTGTAGCTATTGGACGTTTGATTGGATTCGATACAGTGGAGGTAGGGTTAGGGATAATAGTTTGTGCAGAAGTTTGTGGCGGTATGGTTGTTTTGCTTTGCAATCCAATGGTGATGCCAGTTTTGGGAGGGACAGTGATGGGCTTACTGACAGGCTGCTGCTGCTGAGGTAGAACTGGTTTCTTCACAGGCATTTTGATTGGACTTTCTGCCTTCCTCTTTACGGCAGCGGCAGCAGAAGTGGCAGCTGTTGCTGTTGCACCAGAAGCTGCAGCCGGAGCGGGAGCCTCGCCCTTGTAAATCCCCGCAGCAATCTGAGCCTGAGTGTGAGCATGCACCAAGGCCTGAGCTTGGAGCTGAATCTGATTCTGCAGCTGCTGGCTCGTCGGCTTGCCCTCTCCACTTCCGTTGCCGCTGCCTCCTGCAGTTGAAGATGCACCACTGGCCCCGAGCAGAGCCGTCTGAGGACGGGCATTCACGATGGCCTGAGCTTGGATTTGAGACAGAGCCGCGATTTGAGCCGCGGTCATGGGCACGAGACCTCCCCCGCGATTCTTTGCCGCGGCAACTACGGCTTGAGCTTGGGCTGCCGCTTGAACCATTGCCTGGGCTTGTGCCTTTTCGAACGGAGAGGAAGTTGCGGCAGGCAGCACAAGCACGAGATGTGAACGAAGAACAAATTCAAATAGATGCTTAGCTATGCAAACAGACACAAAAACGCACCTGAATCATCTCCGGCGTGATATTGGCCTGCTTCCCCCTAGCCGCAGCAGCCTGCAGCTGAGCCTGCAATTGGGCCTGAAGCTGGGCCTGTATCTGCTGCTGTAATGCCTGCTGCTGCGGGGTGGAGGCTTTGGTGGACGCGGGTGCGGTGGATGATGCAACGGTTGCAGCTGGTGATGCTGCAGATTGTGCTGGGAGGGAGGGATCTGATGCAGGGTTTGATGGTTGTGGAGGCGGCGGCGGATTGGAGCTCATTGTTTTGTCTTAAGGTGAGATGATGATGTCTTCATTGATTGACGGACGGAGGCCGCGAGTTGTTTTTCTCGTTTTGTGGTGGAGTTGATAGTTGAGGTTTAAAGTTGAAGTTGGAATTGAAGTTGGAATTCAGGCTTCTGTCTTTTTGCAGGACATAGCCCTAAGCGTCGTTGTTGACATGGAGGTGTGATAGAGGCCAAAGAAGGCTGGCCCGAAGTTCCATCATTGAAGAGACCACAAATAGGGTGGTCAGCAGGGAAAGAGGTGCATCAGTGCCATCTGCCTCTGCCGCAGGATCAAGATAAGAGCCGAAGCCATGTAGATCTTGAACAGAAAAGGAAGTGTTGAAAAGTTGGTAAGTAAAAACAACTAACTTTTTGTGAGATTTTTTGCTCATTGGCCTCACTGACTTTGTACCACTCCGAACCACCTTTCAACTGTCCTAAATCATTGATTATACCTAATATTGTGTCCAATTGACCCTGTGTCCCACTGTGTCCTGAGTTCTTTTCTGCTCATTTCTGCTCTAACTGCTGATGCGTAGTAATCCATATACAGTTATGAATATTAATAGAAGGGAATTTACATTCAAAGCTGAAGTTTTATAAGTAATAATTCTGTACCATACCTATTCCTATGCAAACTAGTTTTGGCGACTTTGGTTTTGTTCATTCACACAATTATTCAGCACACACAACTTCAGATTTTCATATGACAATATATGGATGAAAAAACTGTTCCTAGCTGGACTAATAGGTCTATCTTAGATGTGTGAAAATTTTCTCCGGGTGAAATTGACCCCTTGCAGCATGTACAGTGATCTTTAGAAATGTGGGATTTTTGAGCAGTATACGGGTACTTTGCCTATTTTTGTGCCCCATTAACGGGTTTTTACGGCTACCACATAGGGTAATATACGGTTTTTTTGGACTATTTTGATCCCTCAAAAGCCTTCTATTGTATGCCAAACCATTGCAACACTATGCACTTCTGAGGCATGAAACAAGAGCTTCGCTTACAGCTTATTTAGATGAGTCTATTACCAACTTATTATAGTTGGTATTCACAGGGATATATCTGTCCTTTAAGCTGCCTCTATTGCTCAAGCCATTGAAGAGCTATTTCACAGCTGAATGTTGTACTGTTTTGCACATTAAACAGCAATAAAGCAAGCTGA
>JALLPI010001132.1:0-11765 GCA_036939935.1 Cyclotella atomus
AAACTTTCTGCTTAAACAGATACACAGTAAGGGGATATGTTGTCTCGAAATATTCTCCTGGAAACTTTGTTGTGTTTATGTGGATCTTTGGGGTATTTGAACTCAGGTGGTCGTTATAAGAGATACATGTTAAATCGTGGCATCTCCTAATGCAGTATTCTTTGGGCACGCTTTGTAAAGAATGGCATGTATCCGTTTGAGCATAATTGCATTTCGCAACAAATGAAAACTAACAGCCTGAGACGAGACCATAACAATGCCGCTGACGTTTTTGTTCACATACTCTTGCCACCATCTAAACTGCATTGCCATATTGTTGCTGCATGGCATTTCATCGCAACTTTTACCGTAGTGTTTTGGCTGCCATCCGAGGTATCGCATTCCTCCATTCGCATCATGTGTGTCATAACATCTTACGAACTCACGAAGAGTAAATCCCATCAGGCGATCCTCGCCTGAATCTTCTGTATTGTCTGGTTTTGCAAATGCCACCGTAACCAACCATTTCAATGTCACCCTGTTGAGTGTATACCCTGGCCCTCCTCCACAAACTACTACTCCTCGCGTTTTATACGGTCCTCCTATATATAATGGTTTTGTACCATATTCATCGTCAAGGCTCCACAAATAGTTTCTCAGATTGTCAACAATCATCATTGTGTCATCGCCACCAAGATGGAAATAGTCAAATTGGTCGTAATAATTCATGTAGATGTAACACCAAATGCTCCGAACCTTTTGCCACATGTTATTATAACTTTCGGCTCCATAATGTGGTAGATCTACAGCCCCAATGCTTGGATCCGTCACGTCACTAAAAGCCAAGAAGCCGTCACATCTATATGCCCATGAATGTATTGCACCCTCCAAGAGATAATGCTTTTTGTGATAGGTGTACATCCCGCAAAATACTTTTGGAGGCTTTGGTGAGTTGAAATAGGGCGGATCATCGATAGCCGGGTGCAATCCCAGTCCCCATCCATTCGGCGGTTCCCTAGGATCTTGAGCATTATTCGGCATGGGCACACCACCACCTACTAAAATCTTGTTCACGAGTACATCCCATCCTTCAATACCTTCAATCCCTTCTCCTGGCGCAGTGTCACACACTTCCTTTGTTTCGTTCACATCTTCCCGATCCATCAGTGGCATGTACCGCGCGTCCAACATATCTTCCATCGTGGCATGCAAATTTCCCATCTCAGTTCGATACCGATGAAGCATGTGATTCCTTAATGAGTAAGGATCGGCGACATAGCCCCAATGACCGTTCGCATCGCGAGCACCGGCGAATGGATGATCTTTCGGAGGTGGATAGAGTGTTGAGTTTCTTCGTTTGGCGATTTGGTCTGGGTGGTCTAGTTTTATTGGAATGATTTCTATTGTGTGGGTGTGATTGGTGCTGGTTTGTGAGATGTGGCGCAGCCCAATTAGCACTGTGGTGGCCCAGATTGCATAGCGGATGGTTTTACTCCTTGCCATTGCAAAAGAGGGATAAGAGAGGGATCTGTCTTCTGTTTAGGGCTGATTTACCATTTATGCTCATTAACATTTCATAATATCCTAGAGGCGACAATGATAGATTTCTAATCTAGCAGACAGCTTGACAGGTTGCGTCGCGGCTTGAGAAGATAACCCAAACCCCACCCACTCCGCTCTCCTCCATTCTCCCTTATCTTCTGCTCCTTGCTCCTCCTCCTGTCTTATCATGGCTTCGAGACAACGCGCTGGAGTCGAGGGCAGTGATCGCCGACGGTTGATTGATTTTGCTACCCGGCTTCTCGCCATCGCTTTCATCTTGCAGAACATGAACTTGCTTTTCATGTTGCATCGCTCTCCATTGCCAACACCACTACTTAATACGAGCCTAATGTCGATGTCGGTATCAAAATTGGATGTGCCGTTAACACCAAAAGCAAGAAATCGTTCCAAAGAACTGAACTCACAAACACAGAATCAGAAGAAGACACAATCAACTTCAGGACGCTTCGCATACATCTACCTGATGGCAGGCTGCGACCCAAAGAAGAAAGAGCGATACATCGGATATGTTCTGAACATTCTCATATCGAAATATATCTTGCAGAAAAGTGGCTCACATGCCGATGTGATGGTGCTGACTCGAATGTCATCCAAAACCAATGACGAAACCGTTCCTGAGCAAGCGTTGCTAGAGAAGGCAGGTGTGATTGTACGTTATCTGCCAAAGGCTCATACCGATAACTTTTTCAGGTGAGATTATATGCTTCATTTATTGTGCTTCAGTTTTGTTCTTAATTCTCACCCGCTGCTGCACCGCACTGCGCCATACTTGTAACAACTTATTCAGTGCCATGTTGGATAAGTTTCAAATACTCAAGTACTACGACGTGTACGATCGCATAATATTCCTGGATTCAGACATTACCCCCTTCTGCAATCTAGATTACATGTTCGAGGGCTCTACAGGATCCGATCCAATTTTCGCGAAAAATGTTGTGTTAAGTTACAAGCGCGAACCTGCACAAGGAGGTTTCTTCATGCTTCATCCCGAAAAAGGGGACTACGAAAGGCTGCAGGAAATCATTGATCACAGAATTCATTCGTCGTACAACTTTTCCGAAGTGTATGGATGGGGTCATAAAATTGAGCCGTGAGTATGTCAATCTTCATTTTTTATAGAATTAAATAGAGTTCACATCTTCATCTCATCTTATTTTACCACCACAGACCAGATGTCTGGGACAGCATGAAGGATAAGAATCAGACGAAGTGGGATTGGTATGGGGCTTGTAAGTATTGGACCCACATCGCGTTTTGTCTTCGTGATATACTAAAACTTACCTGCCAAATGATACATGTAGATGCTGACCAAGGCTTGCTATATCACTGGGTTAAGTATGAGAAATCGGACTTGACAATCATACATTACAATCGTCTTCAACAATGGGCCGAAATAAGTGCAGATGATACACCGATTCTTGGACCAATTCCAGTTACAGAAGTACCTGCACCGCATAGGAATAAGACTATTGGGGTGATTAAGAAAACTGCTGATGTGATATCTTCATGCGGAGGCTTACGGATGAAGCTCAAAAGAGACTTTCATATTCAGGAGCATGCGCCATACTGCGATTTCCACCACTTTACTGGCGCTAATAAGCCTTGGTTACCATGGCGCAGGCCCGAAAATGTCTCTAGTTTGCTAAAGAAAATCAAAGATCACACAAAAATAAAAGATGTGACATTATGGTGGTATTTTTGGTTAGACAAAGTGAACAATGAGTTAGCGCTGGGGCTTGATATTGAGAATTTCAGTGCTGCCAGGTAAGTGTTGCCCTCGATAAGGACCAAGTCTAGATAGCTTCTTTTAACCGTTTATTCTTTGGTTCGACTTAGGCCAGTGTTGGGTCTAAAAATTCCCAAGACTTACATGTATGATTACATCGATAAACATCGTGAAATATCTGGCAATGCCACCTCTGGCAATGATAATAAGTGATACATGGAAATAACACGAATGCTCAATTGTGATGTCCAAGGTTCATTTAATATTGTGCATACTTAATATTAGCACTTGAAACTCTTCACTTCGGGTGTATTGGACGGCAATGACGCAAGCTCTTGTTCACATTGTAGCCATCGTTTGCCGCCAATTCTAGCTGCCAAAGCCTTTAATAGAGCATGGGCGGCACCTCCATCCGGAAGAATGCCATCTCGTAACGGATTGTCAGTTATGCCACTGTCTCTGCGATAAAAAGAATATAAATCAGCTGCATGCTTAACTCCTTTCTGCAGTCTTTCTATTTCAGTGGCGTTCTTGAGCAATGATTCGATCACGTATGGTAAACCTCTACCACCATTGTGCTTTGCAGTGCAGTTGTCAATATAAAAAGGATCACTATAATCACCTGCCACCAAACGAATACTGAAAGCATTTGGATCTAAATTCACATCAGGATCAAATTCTTTCGTGTAAGGCCAAACAAAATCATGACTTAGAATAAGTGGTATACAACCCGCCAGAATGCTGTCAAAATGTCTTTTGGCACTGGGAGAGTCCCCGCCAGGACAAGGACAGATATTTGATAGCCTCATGCCCAATGAATACGAAGGTAGTCTGCCATTTGACTTGAGTGTGTTGTAGGATGGAGTGCATTTGTAATCAGCTTGCATCACCTTACGAAGATTAGCGCACGTCCCGTGATTGCCACTACTGTACCAATACGACGCAGGACGTTCTATTGCTTCGTTATCTCTGAGTTCATTTACCTCTTGATCAAATTTTCCGTTAAGCCATTTTCCATCTGGATTGGGATACGGCACCAGCACGTTTTTTGCTGAACATCTCGGATACATCTCAACAAATGTAGTACTGACTTCTACAACTATCCCAATAGCTGGCCTTAACAATCGCTGAGTGTTAATGTAATGAAAATTTCCCCGTTTCATTTTTGGATGAGACACTCCGTGCAAAGGTTCTGACCAAACAAGGATATGGTCCGATCCATTATTGCGTTTCCAATATGTTGAGGTGAAGCCAAAAAGCTTCTCCCACCCATCATAATCACCTTCCAACGCATCATAGATAGCTTTGCCGTACTTTGATGTGGTATAATCTGAAACAAACAATCTTCCCTTGTGAAACTCCATAGAAGGAAGATAGGGTACGTAGAAAAGCTTGGCCTCTTCAGGATTTGAGGTTGCCAAGCACGAGTTCGGATGGGTCATTATATCTCTGACAATTAGTTCAAGTGTATATTGACCCATTTGCGAACCTACATCATAGTGACCCCATCCATCAGTTTTGGTAACATTGTCCCAGTGCAACCACGGATATGGATTGAGAAGCCCTCCATCGCCACCATTTGGCGAATAAATGGGGTTGTGGCGATGCAATTCCTCACCAGTTCGGCTGTTAGTAAAATCAGGCGTAGGGTACACGTAGACGGAGCGATAAAGCGGCGAATCTCGAAAGGGGCAATCAATATCGGATGCATCGATGGATTTGGATCTTGTCGCACGGGGGCTGGACGTGAGGGATGATTGTTGCTTGATTAGAAAATGGATTACGAAGATGATAGCAACTATACTTTGGATGCAGTGGCGATATCTCTTTGCATTCTTGGATTTGTTTTTAGCTGCTGGAGACATGATGCACACTTACACACTCGGCTGCGGCTCCCGTTGTCCCGGAGATGATGGAAGGGAAGGGGAGGACAGGGAGTGCCGCAACAGTATTCGTTCACATGGGTACACCAAGTTTTATTTCAATTAGTCTACCTGTCGAATCTCAGAGCGTAGCAAAAGTGGGAAGGTCGCTTCTCAGTAACAAGAGTAACACTAGACTTCTCTTGAAAGCAGAGAACAACTTCTTATTAAGAAAGAATTTAAACCTCTATGAATGTAATGTAGAACAGATATTGACATGTACTTCTTGCTTTTATCCAAAGCCCAAAACTCGAATCGAAACGAAAGTCTAATCTGGTCTTTTCTTCCGACGGGTAGTTGCTGCTTTTACAGGACTCTTTGTGGGAGCCTAATACAAATGAAGTGACAATAATGTCAGAATCGGGACACAATAAATAGTGGTGATTACTTGATTTGCACTGACCTTTGTTGGAACTTTGGTGGGTGTCTTAGTTGGAGCCTTCGTTGGTACCTTGGTGGGTGTCTTAGTTGGAGCCTTCGTTGGTACCTTGGTGGGTGTCTTTGTTGGAGCCTTCGTTGGTACCTTGGTGGGGGCACGAGTGGGGGCCTGAGTTGACTTGACGGGGGACTTTTGTTAAGGAGGAGCGTGAGAATTAATTGGTGCCGGGTTCTACCCAGAAGTTACGACTTGGGAGCTACAGCCGACTCACTTTAGTTGGCACTTTAGTTGGGTTCTGTTAATTAGATAAGATTGAGCAAGTTGAAGAATGAAATGAATGAAAGTGAGAATTAATGAGTACCAGTTATGTCCACATAGAATCATCTGTATACAACTGACTCACTTTTGTTGGCGCCTTAGTTGGATTCTGCAGAATCAAGTGAACGAATTATGATGGACAAACATGAGCATTAATAAACACCAGTTCTGTCAACAAAGGATCATCTATGCAGCTATGCTGACTCACTTTTGTTGGTGCTTTTGTTGGCGCTTTTGTTGGAGCTTTTGTTGGTGCCTTTGCTGGCGCTTTTGTTGGACTCTGTAGGTTAGATAAGATTAAAGGAGTCAACTGTGAGTTTTCCTTGGAATAAATGGGTGGTCATTCAGAGCTTAGCCTGCATTTACCTTGCTCGGAGACGCTGCCGGGCTCTTGGTTGGCAGCTTAGTGGGGCTGCGCGTTGGTGATTGCGATGGCGAAAATGTCTGATTATATGAGGATGAAATACGAGTGTGAGTCAACACAATAATATTTTAGCATTTCAACACGATCATGAACGACATACCGGGCTGAGAGATGGGCTCAGGGTCTAGATAATAGCATTAGGAGAGGAGAGGAGAGGAGAGGAGAAAATGTGGAATCAAAATCAATCAAAATTGCTCCAAGTGTCAATAAAGGTCAAGATCTAATGGACGTACTGGCGACAGTGAAGGTGACAGCGTCTATGAATAAAGATATCGAAAATGTTAGAGCTTGCATAAGTAATCTGTCTCGAAAGTCAACTGGAAGTACTTACCGGTGATATTGTCTACACGAGTGGAAGTTACAATGATGAGAGATCAATTAATGAGTAAATTGCAAAAGGCTCTGTTTCACAAGTTGACATTCATAATCGACGTACTGGATCAATAGTTGGTGTTATAGTAGGTGCAAGTGTAGGACTTATCGAAGGACTCAGCGTTGGCGAAATAGTCTCGATTGTTGGTGTGATGGTAGGGCTCAGTGTGGGCGATATAGTCTGTAAAAACGGCAATAGATTTAGCTGAAGAAAATATCCAAGTCAAAAATGAAGAGGCAACGGAGGTACTAACCGGACTAAGACTTGGCGAGAAAGTCTAGTTGAGTCAAGATGCAAACAAATAGTTAGTGCTCATTTGTATTAAATAAAGGAGAAATGAGTAATGGAACGCAAGTGGTGGCATTATTAACTCACCGGCACAATCGAAGGAGTAGTGGTAGGACTGAGAGTAGGCGATATGGAAGGGCTCTGCAAAAAGGGGGTACAAATGTTTCGGTTAGCAAAATCACATCATGCATGGAAGGCGTTCTCTGAAGCGTTTCCGTTTACTTACGAAAGTCGGTAATACTGAAGGGGTAATTGACTTGAACCAAGAATGTCAAGTTGATAAGTCAAAAAGTTGTGCATTCGCAGTCTGCACTCCGGTATAACATGTACTTACCGGACTGAGAGTTGGCTCAATTGAAGGGGTAATCGTAGGGCTGAGCGTGGGAGAAATCTGGAGGAGACAGGAAACATAGAGCTGAGTTCGCAATGATACATTGATACATTCAAGCGATCGTTGGATATCATGCACTTACTGTAGGCAGCCCAGTCTGGCATGGAAGAAATTGGAATTCAATTAGTCGACCAATGATACAACGGAAACAAAATGGACTGAAGCGAACTTACCGGTGTGAATGTCTTTTGTTAATTGAAGAAACAACAGCTGTCCGTCAGTATTAAAACCTGAAACAAATAAAAATGACATCAACGGATCTTACCTGATTGGTATTTGGTGAATATGTGGGCGAGAAGCTAGGACTAACTGTTGGATCACTCGTTGGCTCAATAGTTGGTGAAAATGTCTGTACAAGAAACACCAAGTATTAGAACAACCGTTGTATGCCTTGGTGTCACAATGAAACCGAACACCAACTTACTGGATTTACCGTTGGTGAAACGGTAGGAACGATCGAGGGCTGAACGGTGGGTGATATAGTCTAAAAGATAGTGAGGTGGTATCAGAGGTGTTAGCTACATCAATCGGCTCATTTTTCATTTGGTGAATTGAGTGCAAACATAAGGCAACTTACTGGAGTGACAGTTGGAAAATCGGTTGGGGTCAAGGAGGGTGTAATTGTCTATAGAAGAAATGCATTGTAAGATGATGACATGTATATATGTCAATAAATTGCACTGGCGATACCAACTTACTGGACTTGCTGTTGGCGTCTCAGTTGGCATGGATGTGGGTACAACGGTAGGTGCAACAGTTGGAAATGCTAATCGTTTGTGGAGAAAATATCGTGAGGAAATAAAACGAGATCGTTTCATCGATGTCGCATATAAGAACTTACGAGTCTGAACGGTTGGCTCCAAAGCTAAACGATACAACGAACATGTCAGGTACTACTTCGATCAATATTCACAATTTTGCACTCTTTTACTCACATGGAGAGAATGTGGGTATGCCTGTAGGGAAAGTGTTCGCGGCAGTAGGCATTGTTGTGCGATCACCCGCATTTCTGTTGTAATTTCAATGCTCGCGTTGAGTTATAACCAGAGGAATGAAAAGAAATTAGCAAACACCTCAACTTACTCTCCATCATCAAATGCAGTTGGCTCATCAGTGGGGAATACCGTAGGAAAGGCTGTCGGATAGTACGTCCTACATCATTGATAGAAAGCAAAAACAATGAAAAAAATACTAGAGTCGTCACAAAAGATGAAGCTGTAAAATGAACTCACGGAAAGTATGTGGGCATGAACGTAGCCGGCAAGTCATCTGGAAGTAATTCAGAGACGAGGCATAGACAGCTGTGTTCCTTTTCCGAACTTGATTTTCCTGACTTGCCAGCAGTAGTACTGCTACCCCACGCGCTGCTGCTGCTGCTGCTTCCCCATGCAGATTGCTCCCCATAACAGGCACAAGGCATGAGCACTCCTGTCACTCCATATTCAGTCTGTTCTCCTCCATCCCATATGATAGGTGGTTCTTGAGGTGCTGATCCGCCCCATCCTGATACGGGCATTGGGTATTTCATCACTGGTTTACCGCTGCCGCCCCATCCACCGCCACTGGACCCTTTGTTGCCACTCAACGCCTGATTAATGCCATGTAAGAAGGAAGAGGTGCTGCTGCTGTACCTTTGATTCATCATATTTCCAGATTGATTGCCCGAGTTCTTTCCAGGTTGCTTGTTCGTGCTACCACCGGAAGCACGCGTCTTCTTATAACCCATGTTCTTTCCAGAATGTTTGTTTGTGCTACCACCGGAAACACGCGTCCTTTTGTTGTTACTGCTCTGCTTGTAGTTCCTATTGTTTCCACGATTCTTCTTACTACTACTCTTTCTCTTTTTGCTGTTGACATTCACCCGATTGTTAGAACGCTTCTTGTGAGCGTTCGTTTGCTTCTTATTTACAGTTCGTTTCTTGGTAGTATTACTCCTTTTCTTGTTTTGGGACGATCTTCCTCTAGTCTTGTTTCCCGAAGTTCCTGCTCTAGTCTTCGGTGTTGCATTTGCAGGTACAATCTTCACACTCTGCTGTTGAATTGATGGCAGACTCGGCTTTCCTGGAGTCCCTGATCTAGTCTTCGGTGTCGCATTTGCAGGTAAAATCTTTACATTCTGCTGCTGAACTGATGGCAAAGTTGGCTTTTGCTTCTGCTTTGAAGATATGGGAACGCGTAGCCCATTGGCTATGGCCTGCGCAAGGGAAGGTTTTATGGCTGTAGTTTGTAAATCTCTGCCCTTTTCTCCTCCTGTGCGGAGCTTCTTATGTGAAGACGAACCATTTTCTGCCACTACCACCGGAATCACACTGCTTTCCCCTATGAATGTGGTGACAGTGCACAATAGTAATACGGCAAGTGATAGAGCGCCTCTGGGACGGCCCCCGCTCATGATTTCGGGCACCGTACAGAGCTAAACTACTTCTGTACTATTCTTTAATTGCTTCTTCTCCGATGAAAGTCGTAAGGAATAGATGTGTTTTCACAAGTCTACTGGAGTACTACTGTATTGTTTCGCTACTTGGGGCTGGGGCTTGCTGTTGTTTTGGATAGTCTCACAGATGAGCATGTCCTCTTACTTGATTGTTATGATAGAGCCATTTGATGGCCAATCTCCTCAACCGTGCGGAGCGGGTTGGCCGCAAAGCTAGGAGTGAAATAGTGGCGTGGTAAATCCATCAAATAAAACGGAGTATTAATTCCTAAGTGATAAGTATTCAAAAAAATTCAATTCGGGCTTAAATAAAAGACGACCCCACTTCTTTCGCACTGCAACAAACCAAAAAAGGAGCTTCTCACAATTTTGATCACAAATCACAAAATGTTAGTCACAAAATCACAAATCACAAAATCACATTTTTTGTGACGGATCACAAAATAACAAGCGGAACACCAGTGGGCAATCACAAATCACAAAATGGTCGTCACAAAATCACAAAATCACATAAAAATTGTGATGCCGACCCGTTTTGTGATTTTGGCGAAAAGTTCGGTTTGTTGCTGCCAATTTTTGCTTTTAATATCACCGCACACCCACGTTTACAGTTGTGTTGATGAAGGGTTATGAAAGGGTAAATTTGAGCCCACCTTCTTGTTCTCATCTGTTTTTCGACCATCCACCGGTAAGTGCTTGGCGTTCGAACAGACACACTTTTGTTCTTCCATGATGATATGTGATTGGCAGCAGTGAGTGGGCAACGGTAACTTTGGAGCCCAAGTACCAATGAACATAAATATGCATCATGGTGCACCAGAGTGCTTGTCCTATGTGCATATTTTGTACCCCAAATCACCGCATTTGCACTGATCTCTGCCAACTGCCAAGTCGTGCCTCAGTTCAAATTCAAATGCCAACTTCAGCTTCAGCAATTCCATGATCACATATCACATCTGCTCTCTGTCTCTAAGACTAAGAGCTGGTCTAATGTAAACGTCACATTGGATTCCTGATGAGCAGGGTATGATGTGCATTGTGTTCTGTCTGCCATCTAACTAACCACATCGGCATAAGGAGAGACTGGCTTGTGCGGGGACGATGCAACAATGCAACCTTCTTTGTGCAGGCATTCCTGATGCGATGAGTTTTGAGTAGTCCTATATTAGACAATACCCAATTCGGAGAATCTGTTTGATTAAGGCCCAATCAACTTCTTTCTCACAATGTTACAACAAGGCTGTACTAAAATGATTTACATCAATCTATCCTTTCTTTCTTCAAACAAAATCAATGTACTAAAGTAATCTCCTAACAATAACCCATAACCCTGTGTAACGTACCCAGTTCATTGTACTACAGTACCCAGCGCATCGCTCAATGTACAATTCCCGATGAGAAGGGTATGCTGCCTCTATGGTGAATCTGCTCTGAGGATTACATTATTAGACTGGCTCTGATTCTGAAGAAAAGAAGAACAAGAACAAAATATATCTCCAACTGACACAGGTCGTGCCAGTATCTCTCTAAACCCAACCCAACATGAATCCACAGCACCCAGCACCGGTCTATTTGGGTGCCAATTTTAGACCGCTGATATCTCAACGTCAATGTGCCTGTATCTGTATCTCTCTAACCAGCCAGTGCTTCTGCACAGTAAAAGACACAGCGGTTTTACTATGAAGTTGCGCAAAGTGTGAAGTATGGTTGTATGTAAGTAGTATTGACTAAAGTAGGTACTAGGCAAATCATGGTTAAGATGTTTAGAAGTAAAATAAGAAATTGCAGAGATGAAGAGGAAGCAGAAGCACTGAAGAGACATGAAGTTCTTGCAGTAGGTTGCGTACGTCTGATCCAAATAATTGATCCCACCAAAAGTGTCAAGGGAAAGAAGGATAATTGAAGGGATAAAGCATAAAAGGTCTGTCACCGCCATTCTGTAGTTTATACTGAAACTATAGTCTAGCG
>JALLPI010001133.1:0-11764 GCA_036939935.1 Cyclotella atomus
AAGTCGGCCGCAAGAAAGATTTGCCCACAAATTCGCCATCACACCATCTTCACGCTCACTTAAGAATTATTGCAGGGGCCAAGATTCTCTCCTTTAACGACTCGGACTATTTAGCTCAACAGGGTAAGTACGGCAGTTCTTGTTTGAAGTCTAATGCATATCTGGCTCAAACATCATTGTGCATTAATCTACAGTGGAAGGGGGCATTCTGCGTAAAGGCGGCAGCTTCAAGAGCGCATTGCTAGAGACAAACATTGAAGGAATGCAATTGACCATTCTGGACACCTATCCGAGGGAATTGCTTGGCGTAACAGTGAGAGACGTACAAATACTCAAACCTAGAGGATCTATCGAGGCTACGTTCAGAGTCAGGCACTTTCAGGTTGACGCTATGCTCCCAACAGCTCGGTATCCCATCATTCTTCAGCCATTGCCACTTGGTGTTGACAGGCGACGAAATGTCACCCACAATGACACGGAACACAAAACTCTGGACAAGAATGACCTTTTTTGGTTGAAACATGCAGAGAAGCCTGTGCCTATTCTAGAAATTGTTGGATCATACGTTCCTCAAACAAACATGGTGTGGATTCCAAGCCTATACGTCATGATTTCTCCTTGTCAAGTGAATGTGGATGTTGAATACTTGCTTGCCGTTGTTGGAATGATGATGGAATCAGTATCAAAAAGTGATCTTGCATCGATGTCGACACCCTACAATCCGAACAAAAACGCCAACACCCCACTACACTTTATCACTCAAGGACAAACTTCTGCATGCCTTACCTATCTTGAAAAGCTTTACATTGCTCCGGTCTACTTCGACATTGAATTAGACATCAAAGATGAATCACAGGAATCCGAAGAAGGGGCGTTAACATTGAATGCCATCGCACGCTCCACTAATTCAACAGCCGCTGCTGGTGTGCTTGGATGGATTTTGAACGTAGGAGCCAATTTCGCGCATGTCTCTCCCACCTTTAAGTACTCTGACATTTCATATGCAGACAAGTACTGTGATATCGTCGATGTAGCGTATTCTATTGTGATATCCTATGTGATCCAATCTATTCAACAATCGTACAAAGTTATCTTCAGTATGCACTTACTTGGAGACCCATCGCTTCTTGCACACGAATGGAAGACTGGGGTCACTGATCTTGTATTGAAAACAAAAGATGAGGTTAAAGCTGGTGGCTCGGAGGGGGTTGGAAAAGGCTTCGCATCGTTTTTGCAGCATGCTGTGGGTGGCTCATTCTTTTGGATGGGCAAGCTTTCAGGATCGTGGGCAAAAACCCTGGATTCGGTCCTTTCTAATGATTCAACATCACAGCATTTGAAGCCAGACTTTGCGTCGTATCGGAATCGCCCGAAAAATGCTCCCGAGGGACTAATTCAAGGCACGAAATTTGTAGGCCAAACTGTTGTTTATGGAGTTGCTGGCCTGATTGGAAATCCTTACAGAGGCTACAAGACTGGGGGATCCGTTGGGTTTACCAAAGGGGCAGTGTCTGGCGTTGCAGGGGCTTTTTCTACTCCATTTATTGGGGCCCTGGGCTTCATTGCCAAAACAACAGACGGACTTGGCGCTCAGACAAAGTGCCTTGAAATCGGAGTCATCAATACGCGTTGTAGACCGATACGCTCTGTGCCATGGGGCTCACCAATGATGGAAAACGGCCTGCCGTATATGAAGGCGATCGGAATTCGTGTTCACTGTGTGCGCTATCAGAAAGTAAGAAAACAAGCAAGTCAAAAAGAAGAGGACGACGATGACACGAAGAGTTGGAGAAGCTCCAAAGAATTGAAACGGATCAGGAGTAAGTGTGCAACAATGTCTTGACCTTCACATTCTTGATGTTGTTCCACATACTGACCACATTTTCTGGCTTTATTGTCTTAGCTGCCGAAGAAAGACGACATAATCCACCACGCAAAATCGTCACTGTGCTGTACAGCAAAGACAAGCACTTTTATAGTACTAGCCCAGTGTCACCCAAGCTGTTGCAAGATCAGCCTCAAAATGATGTGCTATCGCACTATGCTGCTGTCTTTCAAGGTAAGGTATACACATTATCTGCTACAAAGGCATACATGCGCCGATTAACATTTATACATCGCTTATCACAGATACCATCATTATCAGAGTGTCTGATTTGCAGCTCAGTGACGAAGGTATGTTCATGTCAAGGGTTGACTAGTTAATCTAAATTGTAACTGTTGCCTTACAACTCTGCCCTTCAAATCATCGTAACTGTAGTCAAGATACAGTTTAGGTAAGTTGCGTTGCTATAATGTATAATCCATTTCTAAGCATTGCTGAACAACCATCTTTGATCTTTTGACTTTAGGAACAACAAAGCAATCAAATCAACCGGAAAGCCCCTTGGAACGTGTAACCTGACCATTGGAGATATGTATTCATACATTCTCAACTTCAAAAGAGAGCAGATGGTTCTGAATGATACTAGACTATCTCAAAATGTTGTTGACACCTCCGACGAATTGTTCTTCCCAAGCACCAAAACTTCTTCTAATAAAGAGTCTCTTGTCATCCCAGCTGCACAAGAGTACTCTTTATTCCGATGCCCTAAGGCCAGCGCACCGAACACTGACATGTTTGATCTCGTTCGACAAGAACTGGTTTCGATCCAAAGAGACGCGGAGGAAAGGCTGCAAGACAAGGATGACGATGATTTCGTTTCTCCCGAATCTCTTTTTAACATAGGGAGGAAAGCCAAGAAAGACGAACCCTCTGGTTCAGCATCGGCTAATGAGAAGTTGTTCGGAAGTATTTCATTGAGCTTCTTTCCCATTGCATGGTAGGCTGCATCAGCTGCTACAATCTTAAAGTGTTTTTGTTAATACAGAGTAAGTATGGAAGTAAAAAGAAGTTGAAATCACAAAAGAAGTTGTCATTACAGAACATTACGTCATCTCTAGAAAAAGTACAGATCTCAGACCTCTCTTGAGCAACTCTTATATCTTCAAACAGAGATCGCCGCCCTCAAGTTGATCACCTGCAGTGACTACTATATTTGTAACAGTTCCATCACAGGGACTAGTAATGATAGTCTCCATCTTCATGGCACTCATCAACACCAAGATCCCCCTTATTTACCTTGTCACCCTTCTTCACCTTTGTCTCTAGCACGACACCAGGCATTGCAGCCCCTATGCTACCAGTCACTCCCTTCAGAGCTTTCAAACGCTTCTTCTCTTGGATACCAGCTCGCTTATCTTTCACATGCACCGATCTTGGCTGGCCATCGAGTTCAAATTGTAGATGAACAATTCCATCTTTTGACGTATCTCCAACACTACTCATTATATCAAGAGGAGGTTAATCACAGTTATATAAGCAAAAATCCCATAGATTTGTGACAAATACATACCTGATGAGCTTCAAAATCAAGTGCTTGCCCTTCTCAATGTAAACTGTCAATTCTTGACCAACTTTCATGCCTGTTTGAAATGTCCGAGTATCCAAATAGTGCAGCTGAGAAACCACGGAGAAGCATGTTAGTTAATTCAAGATACTGCATAGCTGAAAAACACTTGTTACTTGCCTTCCCGTACTCAGCCTGCTTTTCCTTAAACTCATCAAACACACTTGGATACATAGCATGACTCATGACATCATACTCTGTCAGTTTAGTGCCTTATTTTTCTTCTAGTTTCGTTCTACTGGCCCCAAAGTCATACGGATCCATCTGAGCTCCGGGACGGCCTTGGAAACACTTCAAGGGCAAACTACAGTGAGGCTATGCATAAAAAAGGCATACATTTTGACATAAATATCGCACCGTAAGTCCTCCCGAGCCTTCAATGGTGAGACCTTTCAATACCCTTGATCGTAGAGGTTCAGGGAATCCTATGCCAAGGTACCCTGGTATCATACAAAGTTGTGGATGAGAGGCTAAGAAGAGGAGAGACAAGCAAGAGGAGGAAGAGAGACGAGGACTTGCCCTGAAAGTACTCAATAACCGAATTCGGAAAAGATAGCTCCTCAGCCTTCTCCAAGCGTGCATTGATTCTTACATCCCGATATGGCATTCCATTTCGTTGGATGATTGTTCACTCCATTTCGTTGGATGATTGTTTGCAGCAGGGACAAGTCGGCCGAAATTACGGCAAACTTTGATGCTGGTGGGCAACCCTTTAGCAAACAATATCTTCAGAAGGTTTTGCCAACAATATACAAGAAGAGTAGGTTGGTTGTCTTGACGAGAGACTTGTAAACATGTCCGACAGGAGATGTAATGGTGAACTCTGCTTGCTGCAACACACTCCATCCCAAATTGCCCGGTGGGATGAGTCTGACACGTCCATATCATCAGTAGAAAGACTCCCAGAGCAATCCGACCAAGGTTCGAGGTGGGGGAAGAACCGTTTTCTTGCCTTGGTAGGGGGATAAGTGGAGGTGAGAACGCAACGAAGGCTGCGTCGATGGTATGTTCGATGCCGGTGATGATGAATTCGGTTGATTGTAGATTTAGAGTGAAGGTATGATGCTAGGGGGCCAAGAACTTTGCTGGCAACACACCCAGCTCAAATAATGAACTTTGCAATGTTTGTTTTGCAATGCAAAGCAAGGAGTATATAGTTTGTTTTGATGATTTGAGTACTCAAGCCTTTGTTGTTGGTTTGTGTGAAAGTGAGAGTTAGTTGTGCGTGTGTGAGAGTTCTAAACGGCCTGTCACATCCTTCATCTCATTTCCATCCCCTTCGATTTGCAAATCAACCAACACACAATCCAAATCACAACCATGGTAACCACCCGCACTAAAACCAACTCTTCGTCAGCCGATGGTAATAACACCACCAAAAAAGCAAAGACGTCACAATAACTTTGGGATTTGCTTTGGGTTGCTCGAGTAAACATTACAAAACAGCTCTTCTTTAACCAAAAGGTCAAGTGCCTCCTGAAGCTCCTCTGTATTGAGTTTGAGCTTGTAAATGACAAGTCCATCCTCAATAAGGACTTGCAAGGTATCGACTGAACCCACTACAATACGCCACGAGTTCTGTTCATTATATCATCTACTGAAGATGACAACTTCTCATCTGACAACTTCAAAGTTGGAGCAGTCTCTTTGCTTTCACTAGAAACATAGCTTTGAAAGCCAGCATCCCCAAACTGTTCGAATGAAAAACTACAGATATCATACCATCAACATTTGTAGCACCATGCTTCCACTTCATTGCATTACCGCTTGAGTCTGTCATTGGTATCGCCCCGTTGACAGCTTGGGTCATGGAAAGAACATCGCAATTCCCAAGTAAGAGCAATAGTTTGTCATCACCCCTGATAAAAGAGAATACTTTCAATCCTTTCCTGTCTCCCCCTCTAATAGCAGCTTTTGGGCCAAAAGTAACGACCGTACGCCATTCATACGAAGAATTATCAGGATGAAGTTGAATGCAATTATTAGGATCCATGTAAAGCATTGGCATATAATACAGGCATAGCATCAAGGTTACAAAGCCAAACTCGGTTTCAATTTTAAATTTTCTATCTCTTTGATTTTGCTATCATTTTCAGTCAAATTGTTAGCCACAATGAACTGAGCTAGATCACCTGTGACTTTCGAAGATGGGGTAACTTTAATGATGTCACCTAGAAGTCGATTTGCTGCTGCGCCTTTACTTGGCTCCATTGCCCGGTGAGACCTAGCTGACTGCTTTGGTATAATAAGTTTGTGTACTGACCGCCGGGCATTTCATGGATATAAACATCAGCAGAACCACTCTTCTGTCCAGATTGAAATGGTGCATAAAGGCCCCTGCATTCTTCCCAATATTCATTCAAGGTGGAGATTTGCTTGAGATCTAGGCCCGTGTCTAACTTGGTACCTTTCGTACTGGCAACCAGAGCCCCGAGAGAAGGCTTGCGATGATAGTAATGAACTGATTAAAATGATGCTTGAACTTGAAATAGTAAGATACTGTCATCAATCTCACCTGGGCAGTCGTTCCACTCAGTGCGTCCGTGGCTGCGTCCACAGCATCAGCGCCGGCCTCTGCGGCTGCTAGCATACTAGGGTCCACATGAACGCTAGAGTAGAGGAAAAGTAGTATATCAAGATAATTGGTCATAATAATACGTATTAAATCACACTTAAACTAACTAACGACAACAAGAAGCATGGTCCGTGAGGAGCTTTGTTTGCCCATGATTTTAGCACAGCAAGGTCGCAACGAGGCGGCAGCGCGGAAAGATCACACCCTTCGACAGAAATCGGTCGGCAAATGGCTTGATTAGTGTAACCACTGAACACTATACAAGGAACTCTGTGAACGTAGGTGTCGAGAGAGTTCAGTCAGGTTTGCGGCGTTTGTTCGATGGGTCAGTGAAAGAGCCCGAACGTTTGCTGCGACGCGCCGCAGGCGCAACGGTTTGTGTAGCGGGAGCAGGGCAGTTGTCGGATGGACCAAACTCTACTGGAGGACGACGAGCAGGCACGGAGCTTGTGGTGAACGGTTGTCGGCGATGAGATACGAAAGCGCGCCTGCGGCCAGCCGTGACGGCTGCACGAACAGCGTGAACCCAGTAGCTCTGCTTTTCCGTAGATTCATGGCGCAGCTTGGAAAAATCAATCTCCAAGAGAAACTTACTCTCTTCTGGAACCTCGTCGGGTGGAAGATTCATATAGTGCTCAATCTCGCGGAGGAGACGTCTGCGTTCAGCGGTGCGGAGCATGCCGTGTTTCTCATTGTTCTTGGAGATGTTACGGTAGATCCACTGCCCGTGAGTGATATGAAGCAGTTTGCTGATGAAATGATGAGTCCAGTCGTGGCAGGTAAGGATGCTATCAGCCGAAAGGAGATGGGAATGTTGGACCGAAAGGAAGCAGGTAGATATTTTGCCTTCCATGAAGTTGTCCCAGCCGATAACATCTTGTTGATTGGAGAGCCGAAGAACGTCCACGGAGTGAATGGGCAGAGACGCAAACCTCACCGCTCCACGCCCCAAAATGTATTGTGGGAGCAGACGGGCAAGCTCAGGGTGTGTGTGTGACTGTTGTAACCACTTTGTAAGGGAAGACACCTCCTGACAAAACAGACCGAAACCACCGGCGTCTGGGCAGTGCAGTAAATGGGCTGCGTCCTCACCGGGCTGGCCACAATTTGGACAATTGGTAATGTCGTCACCAAACCAACGCTGCATATTTGTCCCCGTGGCGCAAAAACCAGAGGACTGTTTACACAGCCAGGTTTTAAACATATCTGGTTTCGACTCAAGCGCCTTGTTCCGAGCCTCCCAATCGATGCTATCGAAAACTGAGGCGAACCAACCGAGCGAGTCTAGATAGAAGGAACGAGCTTTGGACTTCCCGACTTGAAAACGGATTTCTGCCCCACAGTCGCTTGACAGCTTGACGGAGTTATAAAACACAGCTGCTGCCACGAGAGGGAGTTGTTGCCCTTGCTGAGTGAAGCTTGGTTTGTCGCGAATTCCTTGTTCTACCGCGAGTTTTGCAAGCGTATCGCATTTACAGTTGAGCTTCTCGAGGAGTGTAAGCTGATACCACTTCTTCTTCTTATCTTGGTGCCCATACACATGCTTATACGACAGGGTGCCGAGCAGACGAGAGTGTGCTTTACGGAGGCACCGACGAATGTCGGCATGCTTTGCCCCCGCTGGAATTTTCTTGCGCTTCTCGCGGGCTTTGTTAAGAGCGCCAAGATTATCGCAAACCACCAAACCGCGATGATCAAAGGGAAGATGATAGAAGGTTTCAACCGCTAGCAGGAAGGTATGTATGGCGAGTAACCCCAGCAATTCAGCGCGATACGACCCCGCCTTGGCATTGCGTTCGGAGAAAGATCCACGTAGCACTATTCTTCTGCGCGAGGTGCAGTAAACTAACCACCCTGCACCGTCTATATCCCGCTGAATACCACGATTGTAAGAGCCATCTGTGACGAAAACTGCAGTACCTGAAGCAATTGCGTTGGTGACCGCCTCCAGACCAAAAGGGAGCTCCACATGGTCCCACATCCATTCACCCCCAAAAGAGCGTAGATGAGTCCAGAAATCATCTGTTTGTGGAACCTCCGCGTCAGCCAGAGGAGGGCCAGTGGCCAATCTGACAACATGATCACTATCGAGCCGGACGGTAGCTGGGACAGATTTGGAAGAAATGCCGCAGGGCTCCTCTCTGGTACGGGCATAACGGAGATCCCCACGGGTGACTCTCGCCGAAGAAGAACCATCTGGAACACACCGACAGTACCGCCAAACTATGCTGCCGTCGAACTGCTCGATAACATCCTCCGTCTCATTGTAGTACCATTCCCACACTCTCGGGCCTTGTGACAGCCATTTGCCCAAAGACCGTGGTAGAGTGCCGTCGGGCAGACAGTAAGAAGACCAGAACTCTTCCCAAATCTGCCAGTCGCGGGCGGAGGGGCGCTCAGTTTGAAAATTGTATCGAGAATGAGCCTTGTCACATTCGGCGGGGCGAATGCGAGACTGATCCAGATGACGGCCATTTGCCGAGGCGACGCAGGAGATGAAAATGGCATTGCAGAAAAGACGGCATCGATTGATACTGCGGAGTGCATCTCCTAGAAATCCCAGGGAGACGGCGAGGCGCATGATAGTGATATCGTTCTCAAGTGGGAGAGGGATGTGAGGCATGTTCACCACCAGGTCGAGCTTGTATTGAGAGATCATTTCCCAAAAAGACCGCAACCAGCTGTGTGTGCATATTTTGCCCATTGGGAAGAAGGGTTCCTGCAACGGGCAACCTTGACAACCCACTTCTAG
Organism: Cyclotella atomus; assembly: GCA_036939935.1. Lineage (NCBI taxonomy): Eukaryota > Bacillariophyta > Thalassiosirophyceae > Thalassiosirales > Thalassiosiraceae > Cyclotella > Cyclotella atomus. The sequence goes on from JALLPI010001133.1 coordinate 8,777, forward strand.
CTGAAGGTATTCCATGCTGGTCCGGAGAATGTGGCCCAGTTGGGAGGGATTGTCCCAATGCTGCAAGAACATATTCAAACGAGCAATGACCGACTCCGTTCCTAAGTCAAGGAGATTGCAGCCACCGAAAGCAGTATGAAGGTATCGCCAACCGGCGCGAATGTTGCGGTTAATGCCAAGGAAGGGGAGGGCGCGATGGGCAAAATTTGTGGTAAGCTCACCCAGCTCGCCAATCCGTGCCGATAAAACACCAAGCCCATAGTTCAGACTGGCCCAGAGCTGGAGACGGTAACTGACCCAGCAGAACCTTGGAGGGAGGTGACAATTTTGAAGACAGTTGAGCCAGTTTTCAGCCTTTGTTTTGACTGACCGCCACTTGTCACTGTGCTTGCCTGGAGCTTTGAGATGATGCGAATCGTTGCCGCTTGGAGTGGTAGCAATGCCAAGAGTAACACGGGCGTCGTCAGCCCCCAGTAAAGCGATACTTTCAATGGTGCCATCGGAGCTACAAACACGCAAATCAATGCCCTCCGGCATGGAATACTCCCAGGAACCATCTGGCAGCCAGTTGTAGTCTAGCACATATCCGAAGCATTTCTTGCCAATCGCTGTACCACCCGGGCCGTGAAGAACGAGGGACCAGTCCATCGCGCAGTCCACTGCTTCCTGCCATAGCTCAGGTGTCGCAACCTTCAGATTCATGACTAACAAATCAACATCATCGACGTAAAGAACTCCCGCAGTAGTGTCTTCCTCACGTGAGATAGGAGTTTCCACCACGGCCCCGTGACCCATTCGTTTGTAGGCTGCAAGAAGGACTGAGCTGATGAGAGACCATCTGGCTGGAGCCGCAGTATTTCCTTGGCATAGACCATGAATGATTGCTCCAAGCACCGCCGTCATGTAGATAGTTGATTCGCCAAAACCAGTACGCAGAAAGAATTTCATATTTTGAATGGTGAGCAGCATAGCCATGACCATTGTAATGGAGACTCCGTAGGCCTGAAATACCAATGACACGAAAGCATGAGCAATACGATCGTAGCAGTTTCCAGCATCGGCAGAGATAATGCTGAAGGCAGCGCGAGCCTGTCGAGATACGTCGGCAAAAAGACGCTTTAGCCATGCCCCATCTTGCCCGTCGCTTTGCCGTTCGGCGTATTGCTCGTCGGGGATGAGACCATGTGCTCGCGCCATCTCCATAGCTCGATTTGCGAAGATTAAACGATTGAGAAATTGGAGATCAGCCTCCATAAGTAAAATCGCACGGAGTTTGTTCACTAGAGCTAATCCTGCGATTTTCTCCAACAGGACAGTAAGACCAATGCCCCAACGTTCTGGTGCACTGCCCGTACAACTCACGAAAGAGAGCTTTTTGGCGAAGAAATTGCAGAGCCAATCAAACTTGCTGGCCGTTTTGTAATGACCAAAATGCGCACGAGATGCAGAAGAGGATGTTTTCTCCGGTATTGGACGCCAGTAATCCCAAAACTCGTCTGGTTTCACGGATAGACGAACAGCGCCGCGGACTATCTTTATTCCAATCCTGCCAATTTCATCAATTAACAGGGCAGTAGCGTCACTAACAGAAGATGGGATTTTGTAGGTGCCAGTCAGGATCGCTGCTGCAGTAGCGGTATCGGAGATGTATCCAAGTTCTTGACCCAGCAAGCCTTGACAGAATGGAGAGGACTCGGCAGCGCTGAAATGAGACTGAGTCTCTTCGCGTACCACTCTCTCCACATCCTCCTGCTGAGTGTATTCCACAGTTGTGCCATTCTCAACTCGTTCAACACGCGTGACAGCATTGCTGCGCCCCCCATAGTTATTAAAATGATATCGAAGAGGGCCCCAAAGTGTACGGATGTCCTCGTTTGTCAAAATAGCTCGGATGGCTTTGGCGCGCTCAGTCTGACCATTTGCTTCAGCTTCGATAAGTCTGTCGACGAGGTGCTCCTTGCGTAAGGCAGGTGAATAAAGCTCCAACTCTCGCTTCCAAGCTTTACAGACCCGTCTGCCTTCCTGGATCTGCTCGAGAGTCCACTGACGGGGTTACATAATCCCAAGCTTACAGGCTTGCTTGCATAGGAGAGACGGCTGACGGACGCGGCCCTCCACCATTCGCTGCATACTGGAAAAGACACGAGCTCTTTTGTGCCAGATGGAGTAGTCTAGTGTAAACGGAGAGTCTGGGCGATAGATATGACGACAGTGTTTCTCGCTATAGATTTGGAGTTCCACCACCTGATTGTCGATGCGGGTTATGGCGGGTTTGAAGAGCTTGAGGCAGAGGGAGTGGCAACTCAGCTGCATCATCTTCCAGCTTATCCATTCTCTCCTCTATCCTGTGGATTTTGAACTGTTCACGGAGTGAAGCCTCGTATTTTGCGACACAAGCCGGGTTGGAGGAAATCAGACGACGGCAAGCTGGATAGACAATTCATTTCTCGTTGGTACCAAGCACTGATTGCATCGAGACATCAAAAATGCAAGCTCGATGATCTCCTGGACTCTGGCTGAAGGGAAGCCATTTAATAGCTGTGACAGTAACGTCAGGAGTGGTCCAAACCCCGTCGATAGGTTGAGAGCCACAGCCATGAGTTTTTGGACACAGTTCACCGAGAAGATCCTTGGTGGCCTCGCGGAGACCAATCGATTCGTGAGCCATAGCACGGCAGAGTCGGCCGGTGAGCACATGAGTGTTTGCATCCATCATTACTATCAGATGCTCGCCTTGTGAACGACATGTTTGTAGCTGCCAGATAAAATCGGACTCAAAAAGGTCGCGAGGTGAGATGTCTTCCGATAGATTCGACTGGATGTATCGTACGTGTTGCTGATCCATGGAGCCAATTTCTTTACTCGCGCGAGGTAGGACTCCGTAGCTGTGAACAACTCGTGTGATGTGGCCTTGTTTTGCGGTCAGGATCGAGTCAAGATAATTGGTCAAGAAACACTCTTATCCATCGTCCTACTTTATTGTAATTA